>CAUEHQ010000343.1:0-18848 GCA_958510825.1 Brachypterus glaber
CCCCCATTTGGCTAGACTTGTAATATTGCCCCGAGTATTTTCCTAAAATAACCTAAAAACATACATTATATCGTCGGCTTACAAGTAAAGAGCACTAAGTCCAAAAACATAGTTTTGACATATTGACAAATTTACATTGTTGTTTATTAATTTTTGTAATAATTGTTTTTGGAAAAAAATTACCGCAAATTGCAATGACATGTTTGGACATAATAATGTCCCATTTGCAACTAAATAAAGAAAAATTGAAGTAGTTTAATTCAACTAAATTTGAAAAAAGACATGGCCTTTTACTTGTAGGCCCACGACGTTGGCTTACAAGTAAAGAGCACTAAGTCAATAAAATAATATAAAAAACAGCTATTTAAAATTAAAACCTTCTATTAATTAAACGTAATGTATAACTATAAAGTAGAAAACAAGATGTTTACATAAATTTGCAAAAAGTCCAAAATTAATAGTAATAATAATTAATTAGTATTAATTATATAAAACTGCTTACTATGCCAGAACCAAGACAGTTTTCAGAGTCCATCGGCTGTGCCGGCAAAGAAGAATTACCTAAAGTCAATAATTATAATGAATCATTATTAATGATAAAACACTTCACGGTGCAATTCTAAGGGCTGTTTTTCCGAACTTGCCGCAAACTTTAGTTTTTTTTATATTCTTGTTATTTATGTAGTAACCAAGGATTTAAGAGAAAAATTTAAAAAAAATCTATTAAAAATCTATTATTAGTTTTTTTTTATTTATATTTTTTTATAAAAATCTGCACCTATTCAATTATTTGTCTATATCTCGGCTATTTCTAATTATAATAAAAATATTATTATAAATAAAAATAAATATTGTATAATATAAATGATTCAAGCAATCATATTTTTATAAATTAACTCTTTTTAGAAAGTCGCTTAGTGCTAAAACATTTGAAATAATCTACAAGTAAAACGCACTAAGTGCACTAAGTGACTTAGTGCCTATTGCCAGATAAAATTTTAATCAAAATCAAATTGGTGCGTTTTGTATAGTGGGTAACTCCCTTCGCAGTTCACCTAGAAGTTAGTTCGGTTTACCTATACATAGATCATCAAAAATAAATTAATTAAAAAGTGCCATTAAAATCCCATTTTTGCAAAAAAGTGACTTAGTGCCTTTTACTTGTAAGCCGACGATATAATGATAACACAAACTTTATTTATTTATTTATTTTGTATTCTGTTAACAATACATCGTATTATAGAACTAGTCGGTATAGTTACAATATAACATATTAATTAAGAATAATTTTAAAATTAGATACATAAATATATGCTAAAATGACAAAATACTTAAAACTTGAAGTTTTTAAATTAATTAATAGAATAAAAACATTTTTCAATTAAAAAACTCTTAATCCGAGCTCTAAATAATCTAGTGCTTTCTATATCTCTTAATTTATTAGGAAGCTTATTGAATAGGACTAAACCGAAATTGGTAGGTGATCCCTTATAAGTTAACCTAAGGCGTCTTCTTTGTATATGAAAATGATTAGCATTACGAATATATAATATGTATATATTACACTATTTGTAATAAAGTTATTTTTGCTTTTGTGAATGTAGGTTAAACGTTCTAAAATAATTAAGATAGAGTTAAGATTTTTAAATTTTTAAATATATCGGAACATGGATGGTTAATAGTTGCGTTTACCATACATCTAATAGCCCTCTTCTGAACCTTAAAAACTTTCTCCTAGAGGTTGAAAAGCCCCATAGAAGAACTCCATAAGAAAGTCTTGATTGAAACTGAGCGAAATAAAATATCCTAAGTTGTGAAATATTTAAAATATTTTTTAAGGATCTTGTTTGAAAACATGTAGAGTTTAGTTTTGACGTAAGTTTCATACAATGATATTTCCAGCTGAGATTTTCATCAAGTTGAAGTCCAAGAAAGGTGATGTTTTTAGTTTGCATCAAATAGGTATTATTTATTTGTATATTAAATAAAATGGATTTTTTTTTATTTTCAATTTTTTTAATTTTATTTCGAAAAAAATTTTGAAATTTTTTTTTTGAAAATAATAGTTTTATTTTTTTTAAGTATAACTATAACTTTGTTGTTTTTGCAGGGATTACTTTGAAGAACAATTGGAATCTTCCCCTCATAGAACTTAATTTTTCCTGAAAATTTGAAGTCTATCGGATAATTCGTTCTCGAGTTATCGTGCCTACAAAAAATGTGACATCGGACAGACAGACAGACAGACAGACAGGCAGATGGATAGACGGACATGCGGACAGACAGAAAGACTGACAGACGGACAGAAGGACAGACGGACATTTTCAAAATTTCTTATTTTTTCATGAAACATTTTTTATTAAAAAAAACGAAGAGAAATATCAGAAGCATGCTGATGTTCACATATATCCAACTAGTCAAGGTCAAAACATTGTGGCTAATTCCCTGAGATTAACTAAATCCCAGAAAAGCTACGAGTACACAGGAATAAAGTTATTTAATGTTCTACCTGAAAATGTCCAAATACTTCCTCTTACCAAGTTTAAGCACAATGTAAAGAATTTTCTGCTTCAAGAGGCTTTCTATTCTCTAAATGAATATTTGTGTTTTGATTTTAGAAATTTTTCAATGTAGTCCATAATGTTTTACATATGTATAGTAACGTTTTAATTTATATTTTTTATATGTTTTTAAGAAATGTGTCAGTAATGTATACTAGTTATACAACTTTTCTGTATATTTTTTTGACTTGTGTAAGTGCACTATTTCTGCACACTTGTCAATTTTAATATACCATATAAGGTATCAGTGTATAATCCAGGTTTCTCAGACCATAAGGCTGTAGAGATTAACCTAAACCTTGAGAAAAAGCTGCTTTCAGAAGAGACCATTCTTCACAGGAAAATAAATGACGAAGGTATCTACATCAACAGCTGGAGGAAGTAGACTGGACTTTTGTAAGTAGTGACAAAACAGACCTTAATACAAAATTTGATAAATTTTCATCCATTTTGAGTAAGGCCATTGATTCTGCTTTTCCCCTTGTTAAAAAGAAAATTAATATTAAAAAAACAAAAAAATGCAAATGGTACAACATGCACCTTGCAAGACTCAGGAAAATTTAAGATTTTTTTCAGATTTTTACCAAAACTTTCCATTGATAACATAAAAAATTTATTAATTCGTTTAAAAGCTGAATATAAAGCTGAACTCACATTGGCAAAAAATAACTATTATAAAAAGTATATAAATGATAAAGGAAAAAATCCTAAAGCTTACTGGGATGTTATCAATTCGAATAGAAAAGGAAAAAGGCAGGATCGGTCTGACATAGAAATGGATGCAAATGATCTTTTTTTGTTACTATTTCCAAAAAATTAGAAGGGGACTTGCCAAAAACCGACTCTTGCATTCACTCTTTTCTAACCAAGAATAATAACCCATCCAAAAAATTTGCTTTTAAAAAAGTTAGTTTTAATGAAGTCCGAGATGCAATAAACACTTTAAAAAACAAAACTAGCATGGATCATTATAATATATCCTCTTATATTATAAAAAATATCAAAAATCATATAATTGTTCCTTTAACTAAGCTTTTAAATATATGCATCGTAAATGGTGTTTATCCGGACTCTTTAAAAATATCAAAGGTTATACCAATACATAAAGGTAAACACCGAATAATTTTAGGCCCATTTCACTAGTCCCGAACCTATCAAAAATCTTTGAGGCTCTTCTAAAAAAACAAATTTTAAATTATTTTGAAGAAAATAGGTTATTTTATGAAAACCAATTCGGGTTTAGGTCAGGGATGTCAACCAAGAACGCATTTATAAAACTTCTGGATTTAGTTATAAAAAAACAGGAAAATGGAGAATATGTTGGCGTAACATTTTGTGATTTGCAGAAAGCATTTGACTGTGTTCCTCACCCTGAGCTACTGGACAAGTTAAAATTCTATGGTTTTGATTCACTGAGTGTAAAGCTAATTTCTTCATATCTCAGCAATAGAAGACAATACACGTATTTAAATGGTAAAAGCTCATCTTTCAGACAAGTTAAGAGTGGCGTTCCGCAGGGTTCAGTCCTGGGACCGTTACTCTTTCTAATATTTATTAATGACCTTAAGGCTGCTCTTCCTTATTGGGATAATCTTCTATTTGCTGATGATTCTAACATAATTTCAAATAATTTTAATTTGAGACTTACAATTGAGCTCATGGGTGAGGGACTAGCACATGCAAAAAACTGGTTTTCTACAAATAAACTTTCCCTCAATATAAACAAAACTGTTAACATATTTTTTACTCATAGACCGCTTCATACATTTAATAATCCTTCTAGCGTAAAATATCATGGTTTACACCTTGACCCTGATCTAAATTGGAACTCTCAAGTTAATGTTTTGGCGAGTTCCTTATCAAAAAGCGTATTTGTTTTTCGAGCACTTGTGAGGATGGTTTCTTTTGAGGTATTAAAAGCTGCGTATCATGCCCTATTTGAGTCAAAAGTAAGTTACGGACTGGTGGCCTGGGGAAGTGCCTCCGGCATAAATAGAATCTTTAGCATACAAAAAAGGTTAGTGAGAGTATTGTGCAATTTAAGTTATAGGGAGAATGTTACAGCAAAATTTACCGAACTAAAAATATTAACATTAATTAATTATTAATATTTATTTATGTATCTCTGTGTTATGTTAAAGAAAATCTTACTAATTACTCGCACAACTTGACATACATGAAAATAGTACTCGTTTAGCTGAAAATATCAGATTACCAAAATTTAGACTTGAGAGTAGTAAGCTTGGTTTTAACTACTCCGGACCAACTTTTTTTAATAAATTGCCAAAGAAATTTAGTAACCTTCCCCTAAAGCAGTTTAGGATTAAAATTAAAGAGTTTTTAATTGGTAGAGCCTTTAACAGTACGAAAGAATTTTTAGAGTATAAATTTTAAATATTGGCTGTGTATAATATGCATTTTATCTATTTATTTATTTTAGCTTATGTTTTGATTTTCAAATCTATTTTAATATTTTTTTTGTATAATTTGACATTACTATTACTATTACTATTACTATTACTATTACTATTACTATTACTATTACTATTACTATTACTATTACTATTACTATTACTATTACTATTACTATTACTATTACTATTACTATTACTATTACTATTACTATTACTATTACTATTACTATTACTATTACTATTACTATTACTATTACTATTACTATTACACCAGCACCAATAAATTCTATTCTATTCTATCCAAGAATTTTTTGTCTAGGACGTTTTATGGCGATTTTGGGAAATTCGAAACTACCGTATAATATTATTCTAGTGTAGGCGCTGTGAATAATAAAACAAGCCGTGAAGATATGTAATGCTACGCATTCCATTATATATTTATCATAGTAAATGGTATATTGCACTTCCCAAATACTTAAAAAAAAATATTTTCAAAAAAAATTACATTTTTTTTAAAAAGAGCTTTTTTGAAAAATAAAAAAATTATTTAAAAAAAAGTTTTCAAAAAAACATCTATGGTAAAATCTAATTATTCTTTTATTAAATACCAATAAGTAATCTTAAATATAAAAAATTCCCATTTTGATATAAATAAATAAAAGTCTTTGAAACAATGTTTTATATCTATAACATAAAGTTTAGCATATTCTATGTACTCTTTTGATAAGAATTTCCAGATTACCATGCATGGTCATGCAAACTTCTGTTTTGCCAACATTAGCTAAAATTTAATAATTACATTATAAAAGGATCAAAACAATGCAAAAAAGCATACCTTTTTAGGTTGTAGATATAATTCAAATTATGTTTGTACAATTTCATACAAATTTGTAATACATTTGCAGACGAGTTTGCAGATGAATTGCCGATAGATATGTACTTTTGTTGGTTTCTTATTGCAAAATTAAAAACAGTTTATTTGTAAATAAAAAAAAGAACTGTCATCTCTGAAAGGTTACTGCCCATAGAAAACCTGCCTCCGCTGGTAATTAGGGATGAAAAACCATAGCCAATAACCGGTTTTTGATTAACCGGTTTCGGAAATGACCTAATACTGGGTTTGGGTTAACATACGAAAGCAATAGCCGGTTTTCGTTAAACAAATTTAAAAAAGCTTTACCTCTGGCGGAAGGTCCTCACCTACCTCTGAAAAGAGTTTTACCCCTCGGATTTGACCACTTTACCGAAAATATGTTAGAATCCAACAATAACCGGTTAACCCGTTTATCTAAATACTCTTACCGGTCACAAAAAAAACGGTTTTTTTTTCGTGATAATTTATCCCTTTTGATAATTTAACGAAGTAAATACATAACATTTTATACTTTTTTAGACAAATATTATTTTTTTATAATATAATATTTAGTTTTTTTAAATCGTTTATATTAAAAGTTATTTTTTATTTTCGTGGAGAACGCCATGCATTTATAAAGCTTAAATGTGTAGCTAACTTAACCAGTGTTTATAAATTTCAAAATGGTGTCAGTTTTTTTGTGGAACATAAAATATACAATTGTGAAAAAGAAGTGTATACTTGTGTTAAAACTTCGGTGAAAGTTTTTATTTTTTTTTTTTCGAGAATTAGCAAGACCGGGCTCGGCCCCTTGGTCTTGCTAACCTTTCGTCAGGAAATGAAATATTTCCCACCTCAGTATGTTATATATTATTGCCCGTCTAGGCACGCCTCTGGATAGATTCAAAAAAATAAATGAACATAAACTAATTTCTCTTATTATAACTAGTATACATGCAAAATCTGGTCGATCTATCTCAAAAGGGTACTATTAACTAAAAACATTATTTTTAGTACAATTTTAAAGGCTCGTAACTCAGTTAGAGTTCGTTTCCGGACCTATGTTTCTATGCTGGTTTTTCATGTATTATGATGTAGAATCATTTCCTTTAATATATGCCATAAGGCTGCAAAATGTCAAAAAATTACAGATAAAAAAATTTCGAGCAAAAAAGTGACATTTTCCTCCCATTTTGCACGTCCCTGGTTAAAATTGCAAAAAAAAACATAAATTGATAACTTCTTTCAATTTTAAGGCATGTGCCAACATTTGTTACTGTGGTTCATAGAGTTTCAGAGATACTTATTAAATAAAAACTACTTTTTAGATGTACCCTTAGGAGGCCCTCCTAAGGAGGGTCACAGCTTCCTAGGCTCATTTCCGGACCAACCTTTATAGGAACTTTCTTTCATATTTTTGGTTAGAATTTAAATATTGTACCTTATAGAAATAAGGTTTGGACTTTCAGAACAATCACCCTATATATTTATGTTTCGTGCTGTTATACATAATATGTATAACATATTATGTTGTATATGTTATTATTATGTTTACATGAATTGATACACAACCAAGTAAACTGAAAACTAAAAGCAGATAATTATGGTCTATTTTTTCAAGCAAGATAGTAAATTAAAAATCCCACAGTAAATATTTTTACAACAGGTTTAAATAGTATATGTTTGTGTATAGAATATAGTTATGTTTATAAAAAATAACTACGCAGTATATTCGCAAATCCAATATTCGAAACTTTTTGGAAATATTTACTGTGCGATTTTTAATTTACTATCTTGCTTGAAAAAACAGACCATAACTAGGATTTGACATAAAATAAATAAATACACTTAATTATACCAAAAAAAAACTTAATTAGTCTATTTAGATACCTTTGACTACCACCTAAATAAAATTAAATTCGGTGCTTTTTAACAACATTCTTAACATTCTTATTACTTATTTTATGTTCATTATAGGTATTTTACGATCAAAAATGTACGTAACAAAAATTAATTTATCTTAATTCATTTTACGAGCAATTTTGAAAATTAGTTCATTAATTATGGACATTAAAAGATTAAGAACAAGCAATTATTGAAATAAAATTTGGGACAAAAAGTACAATTATTTATTCTCAGAAAAGGGATTATTATGTACTACTGAATTAAAAAAAAGGACATAAAATACTCTAAATAACATTTTTATTTGCCAAAACCCAATTTTTATTACGTTATAATCAAATTTTTATTAAGGTGGGTGAGCCAATGTTCGTAATATTTCTCTCTCTCTCTCTCTCTCTCTCTCTCTCTCTCTCTCTCTCTCTCTCTCTCTCTCTCTCTCTCTCTCTTTGTCTCTCTCTCTCTCTCTCTTTATTTTTGGCCTTTGCCTTTGTCAATTGGCCAGCTCGCTGCTCTCTTGTTAATTTCTGCAGATGGTTCGCCTGGTTGTTACCATACAATCGCTTTCTTTTGGCCTGGTTTCGTAATATTTCCACCCCCCTGTTAAACTTGTTAGTTCGCAATCTGTGTCATAGATGGCACTGCCAGTATATCTGTGATATATATAAAAGATGCCTGTAAATATGATGTATCTGTATCCAGTTGAGAAAAGCGTACACAAAACACAGTTCGTGTTTCGTGCTCTTCCACTATAAAAACTTGTAAAATTGTAATGACTTTCGAAAGCTATATAGCATCGATTAATGCAGGGCAAGAACTTAATAAGGTAGGCACAAAAGTAAAAATCAAATTAAAGTTTTTGCCTTTGTGACATAGCAGCTTGTCAATTACTTGACATTCAAATCGTGTTGTTTACTAGGTGACAAGCTGTTATGTCACCTCTTCATTTGTCCCATTTTTCTCGGTTTGTTACTTACGTTTTTAAGGTCCTATTAATAAAATAAAGAACAATAAGTAATTAAAATTACTTCTTGTTCTTCTTCTGTGACTTGGTCTTTTCCGATGGGTAATTAACAGGGTGCCCACAGATCAGGGAAAACAGAAAAATCTGGGAAAAGTTAGGGAATTTGATCAACTGTAAAAAATCAGAGAAAAATCACGGAAATTCTGGTTTACATATCAAATTATTATTAACACAAGTAATTATTCATACAATTCTAGCAATCCATCCATTCATTTTACAGAAAAAAAAGTTAAAAATAAAAAGTCATTACTCGAAAACGAAACAGCATGCTTAGTTTTTTTGCGCATGTTGGTTTTATTTTTTTTTTTTCGTGTGAATTAAAATTATGGAAAATTAAAAATTTTATTCAGGAAAATCGGGAAATCTTAATTTAAAAAACCTGTGGCCACCCTGGTTAACCAATTAAAATTAGAATTGGGTTTTGCATGTATACCGTGTACTATAATAGTAATAAAGTATTTTTGTATGTCGGTATATATTTATGATATCTGCAGATATCATAAATATGTATACCGACATACAAAAATACTTGTTTTAAAATTAAAATTAATTTATTCAGGAAATAGTTATTAGTAGAATAAAAAATATCAAATGAATGTCAAATAAATTTAGAAGATCCAATAAATACCAATTTTTTTTTTCGCGTTTGCCTTGCTATTATTAACACAGTTTCGACGGTTATTATAATTCACGGTCAACTATGATTTATTTTGAAGGTGATACTTTTCAGATTGTTATTAAATTGTTAGATTTTTGGTAGAGATGGAAACATTTATGGATATAAGTAGTCGTATTAAAGTTGCAAGCGACTTGCAGAACAACTTTATTTTGAGAACACTTTGACATAGAGACTTGAAATTAGAAACAATTTTTTTACTACTTAAAAATCTGTATTCCAAATTTTAAGTTTCTGTGTCAAAGCATTCTTGAAATATCGTAGTGTATAGTATATTCTGTAACAAGTGTAGAATGATGCATATTCCGAACGAGTAAATGTTTGTCACCCGAGCCGCTGCAGCGGCGAGGGGGACTGTCCACAAATCAGGAATAGCCATTCTACACGTGTTTCAGACTATACTTTTTCTACAAGTGAAGTTTCATACACCAATTTCCTTTTATAATTTACGTAACATCCAAAAGTTTTAATAAAAAACAATAATTTACATCCAATAATTTTATTTTTATCTAATAATTAAATTTTTATAGTAAATTTTGTATCTTGGGGTATTTTGTTGATTTTGATAAAAATATGAAACCTATTACGGTATATGAAACTATCACGGAATGTGCCATAAAACGTAATAGGTTTCATATACATGTCAATGTCATTAGATAAATTTTTAAAATTTTCTGTTTTAAGTTAATCGTAAATAGCGGTTAAAACTTGGGATTAAATTGGATTAAACAAATATTAGAAGAAGCAAATGTTTTTGAAGATATTGGTTAATTTTGGTAACTTCTGAGAAAAATCTGCTTTGGCGTGTATCTATGGTTTATATTTCTTATCTAAATTAATGGAGAGCCCCTAGCACAAGCTTAAAGCTTACTTGGGGCTCTCCATGCATTTGTACAAAAACTCACCAATAAATAAATAAATAAATAAATAAAATATACCGCAACAAGCACCATGCGCTTACGGAATGTGCCATAATATAGCACTGCTATATACCGTAGGAATTTTCTGTGCTTAAATCGCACATTCTAAGACAGTCGTAGAAAAAAATTGTTTTGCAAGTCACTTGCGACTTTAATATAACTACTCTGTATCTCTCAGATCCTTAGCCAGGGTGTTTGGAAACTTCGCTTCCAACCACCTCTAGAAAGCTGAAATCGAAGAGAAATTTAAAAAAAGTACACTCTAAAAACGATCTTGTTGGGCCAACCTGATCAGTGGGAGAATGGGCCCTAAGATGACGAAGCAGGTAAGATGACGCATCGTCTATAACAAGCGAACGTCAACAGATGAAGCAACAGTTGCAGACTGTGGTAATTACCTGACTAAAGCGCCAAATAAGAGCGCTAGTGTTATTCCTTCCAAAACGAAGTTGGTCGACGTAGAAGCCATTTTTGTTTAAATGAGTGATTCGATGTCGTTTTAACTGTACCAACTTTAGTGAATAAAATTTTATGGGTGAGTATTGGCTTGAAATTACATTGTTAAAATTATTATATTTTAAATACTCTAAATTAAAATTAAGTTTCAAATTAAGATTTTTTAACAATAATTATTATTATTTAAATAATATCAGTGTATGTGGATAAGATGACGAATACAAAATGCGGGTAAGATGACGATACTATAATTAATACACATACAAAATATCGATGTAGAGGTTACGAATGAAAAGGACTGTTTAATAGGCGGGGATGTTGGTAAAGATAAGGTATGGTTTTAATGCAATGAAATGAGTTAAAAAGAAGCCAAAATAAAGATTTGAATTTGTGATTTTTGTGAAAATTAAAATACCCTTAATTATCCTAACAATTTTTTAGCTATTTTTCTTATTCTTATTATTTTTTTTAATAAAAGTTTTTTTTAGATTTTTTATTCATCGTCAACTTACCACGGTTCACCTGGGCGATTTTAAATAAAAATTTTGTGTACCCCTACATTTTTTGGAATAAAACATACCTGATGACATAAGAAATCAATTTCCATTTAAAAGAAAATCGTAAAAGATACACTTTTTTAGAAAGATAATAAAACGTTTTTTTGAGTAATAGGGTGTGTCAAAAAATTCCGATTTGCGAAATCGAAAACGCTCTCTGGCTCAAAAGTTGCTCCTTAGTAAAAAACTGTGACCACTCAAAAATGAGCCAAATCGATTAATGTTTAGAGGTAGCTCAAAGCACTCAAACTTTGAAAAATATCGGTACCTGTTTTTCGGATAAAAAGTGATCGTATATAAAATTAAGGAAATTTTGGAGGGTTTCTTTGGTAATATTTAGAAACAATACTAATTTTGAGAAAACTAAAAAAAATTTCCCCTCCCCTTAAGTTAGAACATAAAAAAATCGCCAATTATTTGAAGATTTTGCGAAAATTTATTGAAAATGGTCATATTTAAAAGGATATAACTTTCTTAGGAATGATTTTTTGACCAAGGTGCATATAAACTTTTTTTATGTTTTTAATGTTAAATAACCACTCCTTAACATGTATATATGCTTGTATACTAATATATAATTTTGCAGATTTTTTATTTAAAACTATTTTTTATGCACTTTTTTTTTTAAATAAAATTTTTGCGAAATCTTCAAATAATTGGCGATTTTTCATATTCTAACTTAAGGGGAGGGGGGATATAATTATTTTAGTTCTTACATTTAGTATTGTTTCTAAATATTACCAAAGAAACCCTCCAAAATTTCCTCAATTTTTATCGGTATCAGTTTTTATCCGTAAAACAGGTACCAATTTTTGTAAGTTTGAGAGCTTTGAGCCACCTCTAAACATTTATCGATTTGGCTCATTTTTGAGTGGCCACTGTTTTTTACTAAGGAGCAACTTTTAAGCCAGAGAGCGTTTTTGATTTTGAAAATCGCGATTTTGACAAAAAAACGTTTTTATCTGTCTAAAGAAGTGTATCTTTTACGATTTTCTTTCAAATGGGAATAGATTTCTTATGTCATCAGTTTTAGTCCAAAAAATGTAGGGGTCCACGAAATTTTTATTTAAAATCGCCCAAGTGAACCGTGTTACCCTCTCCCGGTGGTAAGATAACGAATTTTACATTTTTTTAATTATTTTTTTTAAGAGAAATAAATAATTAACACAAAACAAAATATATAAATTAGATAAACTCTTAGTTAAATTACCAACTTCTAAAGAAAAAAAAAATGATTGAAATGAAAATCCTATTTTATACAAACCCTCAACGCTTATGTTCTTCAACTTATGGTCCCTTCCCCTAGTTAAATACGGACCAAATATTGTTTTAGTTGCTGCAACTAGAAATCTGGTAATGCAACAACACTACTTGTTGTGGTTACTAGAAACAAAACTTAGATCTTAAGCATTTATTGAAAATAAAGATCTGCTTGGTTCAGGCTGGGTTTATCAATGTGCAGCTAAATTTAACTGATTCATAATTGCTAAGGCAACTCCAATTAAAATCCAGAATTTGTCCTTAACTAAGACATTAACTGTTAGATAAAATTTTAACTGCACATTGATAAACCGGGCCTCAATGATGATCAATTAAGGAACACTATTTTTCTGATTGTTGTGCTTACCAGATACTTAAAATTTTACCAGATTTCCGGTTGCAGCAACCAGAAAAATAGTCCGTATTTAACTATTGATCTGAATCAGTTCATCTGATTGCTCCAAACTGATATTTTTTTTTATTTTTTATAATAAAAATACATTTTTGTATATTTCATTGATCCAAAACAAAAGTTGTATATTTTATGATCTCGAAATGTTGTAATTGATACAAAACAAAAGTTGTATATTTTATGGATTTAAAATGCAAAAGTTGTATATTTTACGAAAAGGTGAGGACTTTTTTTTATTCACTAACTTTTTTGTCGAGGAAAATAGTTGTATTTTTAGGCTAAAAAAAGTTGTAATTTTGATGAATATTAAATAAATTTTAACTATTTTTCGAGCTATTTTTTATAGTAACATAAAGTACTTTTTCCCATATTCTGGGCCCACACTCTGGTATCCAAATAAGTAGTAAAATATTTGGGCCATATTTTATTATTTACCGATCGATCAAATAGTCGATCGACTACTTCATGATTACAGTGCAATTACTTCTTTACTTGAATATTTTTAAAGTTATTTGTAATTCCAAGTTTAAATATATCTACATATAAAAAATAGCATAAAAAGTAATATTAAATTATAATTTGTACAAATCAAATTTTATTTACTCTGTGGTTGATGACCAAACAAAAAACTAATGGTTACTTTTTAAATTATAATTACTTTTGTCACAAAAGTTTTGTGATTTCTGTTGCTTTTTAAACTACAATTTATTTACTAAATCAAAAATTATTTTACCTTTTGATTTAAAATTATTAGTAATAATTTATTACACTATTAGTAATAATATTTTACACTACTCAAAACAATTATCACATATTTTTTCAAATTTACTTATTTTGAACAACAGTGAAAATTGACTTTATTGAACTACGTTTTTAAATAATTTTGATACTTTTAAAGAACTTTCGAAAAAGTATCCCATATTGTTTGCAAAAGAAAAAGACTAATGAAACACAATTTAGTTAATGACTCATATACGTTGTTTTAACCCCTTCCACTCCAGCCGTTTTTTAAGGTATATACCAGACTAAAATTTTTATGGAAAATGAATTTGAAAATAATTAACTTTAAAATTTTACGTATTAAATTTAATAACCATTATATCCAAGCAGGGGGTATGCGGACTCTCCTACCACGCTTTAAATGATAGTACTAAGTTTAATACCACTAAAACACAATGCGCCCTTATCCCCTATAAATTTTGCTATACCTATAAATATCTATATGTGGATTAAATCGAGCGGAAGGGGTTACAAATATGCGATAATTGTTGTATTTATGATATTTTCTAAATGTTCATATATTAGTGCAATAGTTAGTTAGAAACAATTAAATAAATACAAAGTAAATGCACTGTAATTAATGATTACTAATTATGAAGTAATCGTGGCCCAACTCTGCTTTTTACCTGGATGCGACAACATAATGTTTTTTGGAAATTTTCGTCTTCATGTATAATAATTATTATAATAACAAATACATATTCTTTTAAGGATATTTTCTATTTTGTTGCAAAATATATTTTTATTTGCTGATACGGTTTAACCCTGAGCAAAATAAAATATTTTGTATATTTACACAATTTTTATCTAAAAGTGGCGGCCTTAAAATTGGAAATATAATCTATATTTTTCTCAAAATATCTACGATCAACCTTGTACAGGATAAACTCTGAGTATGTACGTCAGAAGTCAATGCCAAAACATAAAAAAAAACTACAAAAATTATATAAACGATGAGATTTTTATCTGTAAGGATGCTAGAGTATGTTTGTTTAACATTGAATCAATTAATTTTTTTATTTTAAACACATGTGTTTGAGTAGGTATACTTAGGTATATCAAATGAAATTCTTGTATTTTGACCAAATCTATTATCTCTCTTACTTAACAGAACAACAACAAATGCACTACTTATAGGTTATGCTTACTTCAGTAACTGTCAGAGTAACGGTACATTGTTACAGTAACCAACTCATTCGGAAGTATCGGTAAATTATTTGAACCAATATATTACCAATATCTGTTTTAGGATGGGTGAATCGGATATGATTCTATATTTTTGAATGAATATTACTAGAAATGATAATTTTACTATGCGCATAAAATTAACCGTGGGTTTCACTTTTTATTTAACAAAATGTTGCAAAATCGAGAAAAAATTAATTTTTTTTTCTCCTTTTTGTGCATATATCTCTGGAACTGTTCATTTCAGACAAATATTGAAGAAGAAAAAAAGTTTTATTAATGAATTTTATATATGATAGAATTGGTTGCAAAAAAGTCCAAACGAAAAAATAATTATTATTATTATTATTACTAGGCATTTCTCGCCTAGCGTACCAAGATTCTGCACTCATCTCACGGATTTGGACCAAATTTGGAATAGTTGTACTAGTAGGTATACATACCATGGCATCATATTTTTCAAATCCATCTATCCGTTAAACATATACAGTGTGTTCAATTTGGCCGAGTACCGTCTACAGACATACATTTAACAGCTTATATCTCCTAGAAATAGTGATCAATTTAAAAAAATCAAATGTGCTTTTAAATCTCCTTTCCACCCTCTACCACATGATATTCTTTGATTTTTGTCATAACCAAAAAACATAACCTAACATTTTTAGCAAAATATAAAAATCGTTTTTTCTTAAAATATATCCTCTTCAAATTTTTTCAAAATTTGCTTAAGTTCATAGTATTCCTATTGTATCGAGCAATAGTCTAGTGTGAACCAGCTTTTCCTTTTTCTCTTAACGGCGCAAGTACGGGGGAAATCTAATGACCAGTTTTAAATGCCACGATATACGTTTTCGCTACTCCGACCGGATTCGTATTTACATATCTAAAAAACTATTACAATAATAATTTCAGCCTACCCGCCCCTAAATTAGGGGTAGTTTACTCTTGTAATTTTTCTCTAAAATGCTCGGACTAGCTGTCCTAGTAATCCAAACGGAAAATTATTACATATCTAACACGCACTATCCATTATCTATCTTTTATCAAAAAATATTTTTCCTAACCCCTAAATCAGGGGTACTTTACTCATGTATTTTTTTTACTAAAATGCCTCCGGCCGACCGTCCTATTACACCGAAGGGAGTATTATTATACATATAATATAAACAAATCATTATACATCTTTCTTAAAAAAATCATCCCCCTAACCCCAGAATTAGGGGTAGTTTACTCTTGTCATTTTTTAATATAATGCTCCTAACAGCCGTCCCAATATTCTGACTGGAGTAAAATGTTCATCTCCCTAACCCCTAAATTAGGGGTAGTTTGGTTGAGCATTTTTCACCTAAAAATTTAATAATAATACTTCAATCAGAGTAATAGGAGAGCCGGTCAAATATTTTAGTAAAAAATTACACGAGTAAACTACCCCTAATTTTAGGGGTACGGGGGCCATTTTTTTATGGAAGGCGGATAATAGTGTTCACGTATTAAATACATAATAATACTCCTTTTGGATTTATAGGATGGTCGTTCAAAGTATTTTAGTAAAAAAATACACGAGTAAACTATCCCTGATTTAGGGGTTAGAAAAAATATATTTGACAAAATATAGATAATGGTTTGTGCATGTTAGATATATGATAATTTTCCGTTAGGAATACTAGGACAGCTAGTTTAAGCATTTTAGTTAAAAATTATACTAGTAAACTACTCCTAATTTAGGGGCGAGGAGGTTAAAATTTTTTATAAAAAATATATAATCGTAATAATTTTTTAGATATGTAATACAAATTCTGTCGGAGTAGCGGAAACGTATATCGGGGCATTTAAAACTGGTCAGTAAATTAGATTTCCCCCATACTTGCGCCTTTAAGAGGAAAAGGAAAGGCTATTGATCGATACAAAAGGAAAATTATAAACTTCATTTAACCTAATTTTGAAAAAAATCGAAGGGATATACCCCCTGAGAAAAAAACGATTTTTATATTTTGCTAAAAATGTTAGGTTATATTTTTTGGTTATGCCAAAAATCAAAAAATGTCATGAGAGAGCGTAGAAAGGAGGTTTTAATGCATATTTGATTTTTTAAAATCGATCAATATTTCTAGGAAATATGGACTGTTAAATGGGGAGGGATGGGATAGGGAGAGGAGGGATGTGCGGGAGGAGTGAGACTAGCTCACTGATGCTGGGAATGCATCTGTCCTGAGTTAGAGGTACCATTATTGGTTGAGGACGTTTTTGATCTTTTTGTGGGTGTAGTGGATTTCGTGATCGTATTCTATAAAGTTTGAAATAGAGGGTTTGGGTGATCTAAATTGTCTTGTATAAAAGACGTGCTGTAGCGGATGATTTCCGTTTTTAGAAGGGGCATTTCGAGATCTATGTGTATCTGGTTGTTTCTCATAAACCAGGGGGCATCGAGGCATATTCTGAGTGCCTTGTTTTGGAAGGCCTGAAGTTTTGCTGAGAGCTTTTTATTAAGGGTGATTTTGTTCCAGGCTGGGGCTCCGTAGAGAAGTACCGGCTTTAGGGTTTGGTTGTAGAGAAGAAGTTTGTTTTTAATGGATAGGGGGCTCTTTCTACCTATTAGGGGGTAGAGTTGGAGAGGCGGCAGTTGGCTATTTGGAGGGTGTTTTTGACGTGCTGATCACACCTTAGGTTTTTGGAGATTTTAATGGTATTTAGGATGGTTTAGGTATTTGGCATGGTTTTCCCAGTTAATGGGTTGGCCATTTATCTGAATGGGTTGGTGTGGGCCTCTTCTAATCCTAGAGATTAGAATACCTTTTGTTTTGTTGGCGTTTACTTTGATTTTCCACTTGGAGAACCATTTGATTAGGGCATCCATTTGGCGCTGGAGGGCGATATGGATGCGCTGGGGGTTTTTGGCTTTTGCTAGGATGCCGGTGTCCTCGGCGAACAGGGCTATTTCAGTACCCCGTATTTTTGGAATATCTGCGGTGAAGAGGGTCTACAGAAGGGGGGATAGTGGGGAACCTTGTGGAACGCCAGCTTTGATGGGGCGGGTGCTGGACTTACAGTCGCCTAGTTTTATCTGGAAATCTCTGCCTTTGAGGAAGGAGGCTATGAGTTTGGTGTTGCCTGGGGAGAGGCCGAGAAAGTGGAGTGGAGTGGATTTGAAAAATATGATACCATGGTATATATACCTGCTAGTGCTTCAACAGTGGTCCAAATCTGTGAGATGAGTGCAGAATCTTGGCACGCTAGAAGCGAATTGCCTCTATTGCAAAAATAGTAAAAATCACAAAAAAGGGGTAGAAAACTCTAGTTTATTTGGGATTTTTTTTTTTCGGATACTTAAGGTATACGTAGAACCTTTAAAATTGGCCCAAGAAAACTTTAAGGTGTGCTAAATCATTACATCAAATTTCATCGAAATCGGTTTCATAGTTTTTGCACAATAATTTTGCAATCCAGATTTAAAAAAAAAAAGTTGCAAATTTTCCAAATTATGCAAAATTGAACATAAAGCCCTTAGATACTTAAAAATTTAAACACATATAGAAGAGAGCTCAAACTTTCTGATTTTTGAAAAATTAAAATCCTTTAATTAGGAGAACCTAGGCAGTTGTTTAAACATTTGTCGAATTTTTGCGCTTATAAACAATCAGAATAAGTTTATTAATTTTAGATGAATTTGTTTTTTTTTTTTAATATGAATTGAAAGTACTCGGAAAGACGCTTCCTTTGAAAAAAAAATATGATGATTCGTTCATTAGTTTTGAAGTTATGATCGTTCATATTGCTACCATTTAGTTTCAGTGTATATTGCGGTCATAACTTCGAAACAAATCATCATTTTTTTTTCAAAAGAAGTAGTCTTT
>CAUEHQ010000344.1:0-58000 GCA_958510825.1 Brachypterus glaber
GTTTAAACTTTTGGGAATGCTAAACTAAAAAGCAGTATGTGACAATATAAAGAGAAAACAACCCATAAATAAAAAAATATATTTTTAAATGTCCTTTTAAAAATAAATTTTATTTTCCCCAAGAAAAGTCTGGAATTAGTAAAAAAAATTGAAAATTTTGTATTGCTTTTCTTCACGTTTGTTGACGTTTTATATCCAAAAAAGATGATTTCCGTAAAAATAAAAATTCTGTCTTGGTCTGTCTGCTTGCCCGTCTATCCAAAAATTTTGTGACCACGATAACTCGATAACGCTCTGAGCTAAACACTTTAAATTTGGACCATAGGTTGATTATCCAAATTTCTGGGCTGGGATTGATTTTGATAAAATTCTGTGTGGGGTAAGGGAGTAAAAAGGGTAAAAATAAGTTTTTTCAAAAATATTTTTGTAGTTTTTCGAAAAAAAAAAAACATTTTTAATGTCTTTTTTGAATAATTGAAAAAAAAAGACCAAAACTACCCAGTAAACACTCCTGGTACGGTAAACTGCACGGCCATTGCCGGCATCGACGGCTATATGATGGGAACGGCATGCCATTGCCGGTAAGATACTTTTAAGACGTTGGCGCAACGGCAATGGCTGTTAGGGGGCAAATGATAATGGCCCATTACTGGCTAACTGCTGGCGAAACGGCAATGGCTGTTAGGGGGGCAAATGACAATGGCCCAATAATGGGTAACTGCTTGTATTTATTTCGAGATTTATTTATTATTTGATATCCCTTTGGCGATAATATTTATTTTTACTGTAGTATATTTGTATACCCGAAATATGTCTATAGAAATAATGAAATTTTGCAAAAATAAATAACTAAAAAAATTAAAGTGTGTAGATAATTATATTTATAACCTATATAACTATAGTTAAATTACAAAATATTTTTAATATATAAAGGTATTTTTACAGAAAATATGGCACTTAAGAGCTTAACTAACATATAATAATAATTAAGTTAATTAAAATTATGAACTATAAGTTAATTAAATTAATGTTAGTTAGCTCAATAGTTTGTAGAGATTTATATCAAATTTAAAATTCCCGCGTTTCTGCCATGACGCGGAAATAGTTTCAGTGCCAGCTGCATCAAGTAATTTATGTAAAAATGTGTTTGTTAAGAAAATATTATTAAATCTACAATCGTTATAACTTTTGATATTGATTTTACAATGAAAAGTTAGTATATGTGATGTAATTTAGTGGTTGAATCTGGATAAGGGTTATCCACATGTTTTTGAGGTTATGATGGAAGAAATTTTATTTATTTGAAACAATTATAACACTTGTATCTGGTCAAAAAGGACGAAAGAAAGAGAAGAGAAGTGTGGTGTTAGGAAGTTGTTATGCTTTTTGCTCGGCGTTGTTCTTATATTGGATTTTTCTTAATAGAATGGAATTCCATACCTTAAGGTATGTATAAATTTATTACGATATCTAACTGCTTTATTTGATAGATCGCCTGTTGTGTGATGGTTTTTGTACTAAAAACACAAATGTTTTGGTAAAATACGGTATAATTTTAATAAACCTAATATAATATATATACAGGGCTATACTAATATTGGATATTTCTTCTTAAAAATATTTAACATGAAATAAGATTTCTGCAAATATAATCTGCATTGTTTGACTTAACTAAAATTGACACTTAAGTAGGTATCATTTCTATTTGCAGCTTATCAGGATTTTCAAACAAAAGTAAAAGACAAAAGAGGAGATTGCTAAATTTGCAGGTGGAGGAAACATAGAAAATAGAAAAACTTAAAGCTATCGTGAAATCTTCATCTGCACTTAGCATTCCACATCATGAAACCTCAAATGTAGAGAAGAAGAATGCGGCAGTTAAAGAAGAAGAAGTTTAAGAAAATAATGTTTTTCTGTTTATTTTCTATTTTTGAAATATATTTTTGATGTATATTTTTTTTGTATTTTTTACACCCTGTCACAATATTTCTATTAGTATTATGTTGCTGGGCCATTAATGGCATTCGGTATATTACCAGCATGGTTCAATTATAAAAAGGCACTGGGCCAGCATTTTTTATTAATATTGGGCCAGTTCTGGGCCATTGCTGGCGAGTGACGGCTAAGTGACCGACGGCAAACTGTTTGCCGACCGGTCATATTAACGCCGGGCCATTGATGTATACTAATGATGGCCCGGACCGGCAACCATGTGAATCGCCAGCAATGGCCCATGCATTAGTGTTTACTGGGTTCTTTCTGTGTATAAACATTCTTTTTAGACACCAGTGAACACCTTTGTATACTTAGTTCTGTTAAATCGCGAGTTTATTTCGTTTGTTTTGATTTCTGAAGTCGAGCTGATAATAGTGTCCAGTCGAAATTTTTAAGCGGCGTTGCCGGACTTACTTTTTTATACGGTTTTCTACAACTTTTAATTTTTTTCTCTAAGGGCCACTTGCACCAATGATGGTTTAACTGTAAACTTGGATTAAATTGACGGCCGACCAATCAGAACGCAGCATTTTTAACTTAAACTCGGTTTGGCTGAGATAATCCCGTACCAAAAGTTGGTGCAAGTGGCCCTAAATGACTATATTTTCACGCTAATTATGGCATGTAGTTGTGGTTTTGTTATTAACGAGGTCTTATGCTTTCTTCAACAAAAATATAACACTCTGGATGAAGTCTCATTGGTACAACTCTGTGATAACACTTTCTCCGAAGCTGTTATTGAAGAAGCTAAATAAGTTCTTGCAGCCCATTGTACGTTTAATGGTCCTGCGTCTAGAAAGGGAGAAGGTCGCAAAAAACGCTTACTTACCGATATAATTAAAACTTTGCGTGAAACTGACCCTGCAAAGCTGCCGAAATTTGCCGCTGTTAATCTTTCTTCTCTGCCTCCGGTCACTTTTGACTATATCGACGTATCTTCGCTTCTAAAAACAGTTACTACCTTACGATTTGAGCTAGAAAGAATTAAGCTTGGAAACTTCAACGAATTTTCTGCAATAAAGGAAGAAGTTAAACTTCTTAAAGCTTCTCAATCTAGCTCTCAAAGATTGAGAATTTATTCAACGCCTGAACTCCCTAACAATCAACGCATTAATCGTTCAAACAGTGTTAGTAACACGTCCGACACCAACAAACAAACCGGAACCACTACTAAGGTATCTCCTACTCCTAGTGTACTCTTGAATGGAAAATCCAAAAGGCAAGAAGATAGTAATTTCATAGAGCCTAAGGCGGTTACTAATAAAAATATTAATTCTGCATTTAGTCAAGCTGGTAATAAACATTCTAATCAAAACCCTTCTAATAAAAGAACAATTTTGGGTTCCGGAAATAATTCTCTGCCTGCTTTTACTAAATTTAAATACCTGTTCGCTTCTAGAATCCATATATCTATAACTGCTGAAAGTTTAAAATCACACCTGAATCAGTGTGGCATAGAAAATTGCCTAATTATAAGCCTTCGTACCAGAACTGGTGAGTTCAACTCATTTAAAATCGGAATACCTTACAGTTCTTTTGATTTAGCTTTTAACCCTGATATTTGGCCACAGGAAGCTGTTGTCAGAGAGTGTGAAAACCTATTTCAAACAAGGCAATGAAAAAGCTAAAGCTGGTCTCTTATAACTGTAAAAATGTTAAAACCTCAATGAATACCGTTAATGCTTTATGCAATAGTCATGATATCTGCTGTCTCCAAGAAACCTGGCTGACTCCGGAGGACCTGACTATGCTAGGTTCTGTTCATCCTAACTTTCTTTTTACCGGTGTGTCGGCTATGGATACTAGTGCGGGTATTATTCATGGAAGGCCTTATGGTGGTCTTGGTATCTTATGGAATAAGAAGATTGCTTGCTGTGTTAAACCTATCATCTGCAATAATAATCGCCTAGCTGGAGTGACCCTAAATGTCAATGGGAGGTGCATTCTGCTCTGTACAATATATATGCCGGTATATGCTGAAGAAAATGTGCCAGTTTTTGTAGATCTACTGGGTAACTTTGCGGCTATTGTTGATGAAGTTAACCCTTCTGATGTCATATTCTTAGGCGACTTCAACGCAGATCCCTCACCAACTTTTATATTGAATTACTTCAATTTTGTGACGACTCGAACTTATCTATATATGACACATCTGTACTTGACGCCAACAGTTTTACTTTTATTAGCGACGCTCATCACACAACCTCCTGGCTGTTTGTTTAACCTCGTACTATTCTACTTAATTAAGCATCCCCTAAGTCCAGAACTTGTGTGGGCTAGTAGTAGAGGGAACCACTGGCTTATACTGACTTTCGAACCAGTTTCTAGGGAGTGTCCGTTTCACTTATCGCCTTCGCCAAATTTCAATTATTAATTAACTGAAAAAGGCAAATCGGCGCCAGTGAGAATCGAACTCACGATAGTAGACTTGCTATGCATACGCGCTAGCCACTACGCTATGCATCCCATGTATTGTCTCGAATTCCTTAATTAGCAATGTTTTGGAAACAAAAGTAATCTACGATACTAATCCATCTGATCACTTTCCTCTATCTATGACACTTAAGATAGATAATCTGCCTTCTTTGGCTGTAACTACTGTTAGTTCTGGGAATTCTCTAAACTGGACAAAGAACTGCGAACAGCTTGCTGATCTATACGGTAACAATACTAACGAATTTATGACTAAAATACTTCTTCCTTCGTCTATTCATTGCAGCAATATTAGATGTAATGCCTACTCTCATAGAGAGGAAATAGCGAAATTTTACTCTGATATAATATCGAACCTTAAATGTGCAATAGCAGCTACTTTTAAAACGAAGAGTATAAAGAGGCGTAAGCCGATACCTGGCTGGTCTGAAGAGGTTTCTAACGTATACCGGTCTGCGCATATTGCATTTTTGGAGTGGGTTGCTGCTGGACGTCCTCCTGATGGTCCAATTAATGAGGAGCGGCGTGTCCTTAAGTCTATATTTAAGACTACGCTCAGAAATACCAGAATTCGTGAGGAACAGCTACGTGCCAATGCATTGGCTACCAAATTCCGTAACAAAGACTTTGTTTCATTCTGGAAATCTACCTCGTCTATGGCTGTGACAAAGTCTACGATAGCCACTACTATCGATGGGATCTCAGGAGAAAGTGACATAGCCCAGCTCTGGGGTACCAACTTTGAAAATTCTGGCAATTTATATCCCTCTAATAATGTACCTGATGAATTTAATCTACTCGCTGATGAGTGTCCTATAATATCTGCTCTGGAAGTTGGAAATGCAATCAAATCCCTTAAGCGTAGCATTTGCCCTGAACACCTGATATATTCTGGTAAAAGAGTCTCCGTTCTTCTTAGCATTTGTTTTACAACAATGTTACGTCATGGTTTTATATCGAACGACCTAACTAAAACCATATTTGTACCTGTTCTTAAGAATAAGACTGGAGACGTGTCTGCATCGTCCAACTATAGGCCTAGTGCTCTTTCTACGGCTATGTCTAAAGTTTTTGAAATCATAATGCTTAATGTGCTCAGCCCCTTTCTCTCCACAGAACCTAACCAGTTTGGTTTTAAGAAGCATTTAGGAACCTCCGAAGCTGTTTTTGTACTCAAGGATATTAGATACTATGTCAACCTGAAAACTCCTGTATATGCTCTATTCCTTGACCTCAGTAAGGCTTTCGACCGAGTACATCATCCAACCCTCATGAAGATTCTTAAGGAGCGAGGAGCGCCTTCTCTCTGGTTGCGGCTTTTGTCGCATTGGAACAATAACGTAGTCGGAGTTGCCAGATGGGGTTCCAGTTTATCTCCACCGTTCTATATCAGAAATGGTGTGCGTCAGGGTAGCCTTCTTTCACCTGATGTATTTAATGCCTACATCGACAGTCTTCACCTTCGTCTAAAACTCTCCGGTGTTGGGTGCTATATCAATGGAGTGCTAATTAACTGCCTTAGCTATGCGGATGATATGGTTCTGCTGTGCCCTTCCCTTGAGGGACTGTATAAACTCATTAGGATATGTGAAGATTTCGCTGTAGAGCACCACCTTGTATATAATGTCAACAAAACCTGTGCCATGGTGTTCAGACCTTCTAATTATAAAGACTTAGTGGTGCCCCCGATCAAACTTCCCGGTAGTCTTATAAGTATAGTGTCGCAATTCAAATACTTAGGGCATATTCTAACCTGTGATCTCTCCGATAATCTCGACATTCAGAGACAGTACAAAGCCCTCTGCGTCCGTGCTAATATGTTAACCCGTCGTTTCTCCAAGTGTAACTCTGACATTAAAAAACTGTTATTTCAAATATATTGCTCAGGGATCTACATGTCCGAACTTTGGTGTAATTATACACTGGGATGGTGGAATAATCTGCGCGTGTGCTATAATAATGCGTTTAGACTCTTAAATAACATACCGAGATTTTCTAGTGCTAGTGAAATGTTTGCTACGGCTCGTGTTAATGACTTCCTAGCTATTCGTAGATTTCGGGCTTTTGGGTTCCGCGATCGGATGTATAAATCTTCCAACCTCTTTATTGTGGCTCTGCTAAGGAGTGACATTCTATGGCGTTCCAATCTATGGCATACCTGGAGTAGAGTTTTAATGGGGGGACGGTAGCTCTTTTGAACTTTTGTATATTGGCTAATTATTAATTTTCTTGTAGATATTTTGTATGTTTTGTATTTTTTGTATATGGCCCTCTGGGCTGGAATAAAGGATTATTATTATTATTATTATTATTATTATTATTATTATTATTATTATTATTATTATTATTATTATTATTATTATTATTATTGTTATTATACGAAATGTAATTGATTTCTATATGTCTATGCGAATTTTATATGTTTATACGTTTTGTTATGAAAATTCGTATATGTCTTTTATGCGTTTTGTACGAAATTACATAGAATGTTTTTAAACGAGATTTCATATATGATTCCTATATGTTTTTATACGAATTTTCATATAAGTCAAATTGTTGCGTTTTAATATGAAAATACGTATATGTCTTTTATACATTTTTTTACGAAATTTCATATATGATTTCTATATGTTTTTATACGAATTTTCATGTAAGTTAAAGCAGATTCATATTGACTTAATTAGAGTTTTAAGGCGAAAATTCTTACGCCACCTTTTATTTCCTACAATTAACAAAACTTATTAAATGGATAAAGTTGCTTTCTTGGAATACTGTCGCTATAACTTGCTAGTCAGCTAATTCGATACACATTATAGGATTGGTATGGATCAAGTTATCTGGAGCCTTCCGGTTTCTTCACTTTCGTTGTCCTCAAGTTTCAACTAGACTCGTATAAAAAACGTATATGAAATTTCGTATAAATTCATTCAGAAAACGTATAAGAAATTTCGCACAAATGTGTCTCAATTCCGTACTAAACAATACATATGAAAATTATAATATATAAAGCTTATAGAGAATTTCAAGAGCTACAATTTTGCTTATAACTACTTTTATCCTCCGTTGAATAATTTGGCTGAAAAATCGAAAAAAAAAAATTTCACCCCCAACATTGCCATTTTTGAATATTTATAACTCGATTGTTATTAATATATTTAAAAAATGATTAAAACAAAAATTGTTGAAAATTTTCTTCTTACAAAATTGGTTATATGCATTTTCATCGTAAGATGCATATTTAGCGAGATAACCGCACTCACCCCTAAAATTCAAGATAGCGCACATCCCTTACGAAAATCACCCGGTGAAAAACTACAGGAGTGTTCTGTTACTATCCACTACTACCCTTTAAAATATCAGCCTGTGTACATTTATTTCAATTTAACATAGGAACAGTTATTTGACTGGACTACTAGGAATTTGAAGATGATTAATAATAAAAAAAATAAATCACTTTCTCATCCCATCAACATTTACTGCAATTATTTGGAAGTTTAATAGATTTGCTTCCAACGAGTCACGATTCCTCAAAAACTATAGAAAGGTATACCGTTCTTTGCATATTTTATAAAAGTAAAGCTAGCACGTTCACAAAATAATTAGGGGCCATCCATTAATTACATTATGCTATTTTTCAAAATCTCCCCCCTCCCCTCTCACGCTAACCGGCACCCCTAAATAGTTACGTCTAGAGATCTCTATAGGGTATATCCTTGCGAGCCCAACCCAGCAAACATTGGTTCGTTGGCCGTCCGTTGGCCAAACATTGTCGGCCAATTTTTCCTACATAGGACCAATGTTGGCAAACCCACATTGGGCCTACATACTGAGAAGGAATCAGCCGCCCTAAGGCCGCAAACGACGGGCCAATGTTGGCACTACATTGGCCGCCAGAAGGCCAATGATATTTTTTTTAATTTTCAAGTTGGAAATATATCATTGGCCTTAGGTTGGCCAACGTACGTTGGCTCATAAGACTGTGACCTTAGATTGGCCTATGTACGATTTTACGATCGAAATAGAAAAAAATATCGTTGGCTTTAAAGCGGCCTTCGGGCGGAAAATGTAGGACCTGTGCAGTTTTGCCAACATTGGCTCACGTATGCGCCCTTGGGGCGGCTGATGTCTCCTCAGTATGTAGGCCAAATGTGGGTTTGTCAACGGGCGGCTAACAAACCAATGTTTGATTGGATTAGTCTAATAAAACTTTTCTAATAAATTATTATAAAACTGTTAATATTATTTTCACTTGGGGCTTTTCTAATTTGAAATTATAATTTCAAAGTAGAAAACTATTTCCTTTAAAATTAGAAAACTATTTCCTTCCAAATTAGAAAACTATTTCCTTTCAAATTAGAAAACTATTTCCTTTGACTATAGTAATTTCTGTATAGCATACAAAAAAAGGTTCTTAGCTATTTTGTTCTGCAATCAATCGAAAAACTAAATTTCAAAATCAACTTTTTTTTATACTATTTACAGCGCGTAGCGCTAGAATAGTATTTAATAAACGGTAGTTGAATTTCCCAAAATCGCCAAAAAACGCGTTTTTTGGCACGTCTTAGACAAAAAAATTTTGGATACAAATGTGTTTCATGAAAAAAATAAGAAACTTTGAAAATGTCCGTCTGTCCGTCTGATGTCACGTTTTTTGTAGACACGATAACTCAAGAACGAATAATCCGATCGACAAATTTTCAGGAAAAGTCAAGTTCTATGAGGGGAAGATCTCTATTGTTTTTCAAAGTAATCCCCCAAAAACAAAAAACTTATGGGGGGTTGATGATTTTATGTTTTAGTATTGAAGAAAAGACTGATTAGGATAATTTTTAATTTAGATTTTAAACAATCTTGCCGTGAGTGTTTTAAAGAAAATTGCATTTTAACTGTAACGTCTATATATCTGTTTAATTTATTTGTATTTGTTTTTAAAAATAGAGACTCACTATTGAGCAACGGTGAAGTGCATAATTACCCCACACTCATTAGAGACTTAGGGACACTTGCACCAACTTTTGATCTGGGATTATCTCGACTAAACCGAGTTTAAGTTAAAAATGCTGCGTTCTTATTGGTTGAACGTCAATTTAATCCACGTTTAAAGTTAAAGTTAAGTTGGTGCAAGTGGCCCTTATTCAGACACAAAAAGTTTAAATTATGTATGTATAAAAAATCACCATATTATGCATGCAGGATGTATTATAATATTTTACCTGAGCCTATCAAAAACAGGGCCGTAACCAGAAAAAAATCTAGGGGGGGCTCAGCTCCCAGGGTGGCATCCTCAAAAAAAAATACCTTCATGAAAAAAAGCTTTGTTCCTGACGGTTTCTACCAAAGTTAGCACCCCTACAAAAATAAATTGGCGCCCAAAAAAAATACCTTCCTGAAAAAAAGCTTTACGCCTGACTATTTCTACCAAACTTGGTGCCCCTGCAAAAAAAAAAATTGGATCCCCAAAAATTACCTTCAAGAAAAAAAGCTTGGTCCCTGACGGTTTCTACCAACCTTGGCGCCCCTACATACAAAAGTAAATTGGCGCCCCAAAAATTACCTTCATGAAAAAAAGCTTTGTCCCTGACTGTATTTACCAAACTTGGCGCCCCTAGATAGAAAAAAAAATTGAAATATCCTTCAAGAAAAAAAGCTTTGTCCCTGACGGTTTCTACCAAACTTGGCGCCCCTGCAAAAAAAAAATTGGCACCCAAAGGTAGGTGATTCTTAAAAAAATACCAGGGGGCTCAGCGAAAACGCCAGGGGGGGCTCAAACCATGGCCAGGGGACTTTTGGCATACTTAAAACCAACTTATCTTTAGTTTAGTTTAATTTAAGAAATCACTAGGGTCAATATAAGATATTTCCTATACCTGGACAACAAAATTCAATTCACGGAATTCTGACGACCTTGAATAAATATTTTAACTAAAATGGATATAGAACTGTATTTTTAACTTTCATATAAGCTTTGTCATATTAAGTTTTTAAGTTTAGTCCTTTCCTTAAAATCGATGACCTTGGACTACTTTATAGCCTTAATTTCGCCTAATTATGACAACATTCTAAAAACCGAAATGCCATATTGGCTCCGCCATTGTCATTTTTGGTGTTTTAACCGTTGGTCTATGTTAATATCCCTAAAAAGAGCCTGTCCAAATTTGAACAAAATCGAAAAAAATTAAAAATAATGAACCACCCTAGTGGCGCGGAAAATTTTTTTCAGCTTTTTCACTATCATATTCGAAATCAGCGGTATCAAAAATACTCTTATGCAAAAATTTAGATTTTCGTCCATCTTTTTTTTTCTTGGTGCACTGTTTGCAAGTTGATTTTTAAAGAGCACCGTTTGCAGGTGGACTCTATTGTAACTTAATAAGTTTTGCACCAAAGTGAATGATTTTTTCTAGAAAACAGTTTTACTTATAGATTTATAAGTATTAATATATTATACTATTATGCCATTATCTCAATTTTTATAGGGGATGTAACTTAGGCAGTTTTGCAAGTGGACTATAGTCAGGGGCGGATTTAGGGGGGCATGAGGGCCATGCCTCCCCCCCCAGCGAGATATATTAGCATAGAAATACCTTCAAAATTATATTTTTGGTGAATGCGATTTTTTTTTCTTATGGATGCCCCCCCCCTTAAAATGAAATAAATCCGCCCCTGACTATAGTCCACTTGCAAATGAGTATACTCATCTCATCCTGTTCAAAAGTTACGGTGGGTGTACTATTTAAAAGAATAACCCTGTATGCATTAAAAATAAAAAAACAGAGGTCGTTGTTCTAAAACAAAAAAAAAACAAAAACGGGTTAAAAAAACAAAACCGTTTTTTAGTATTTACATTAATCAAAAATAAAATATATTTCTCCGCATGAAAGAAAGTCTCCGACTCGGTCTCCGACGAAGGGGGGGGGGTATCATTCGCGCTCTCTTCTTTCCGTCAAGAGCGTTATAAGGCGTGCGTGTCTACAACGGGCCTCCCACTTGCACACACCAAAGATATTTCCCGTAGCCACAGATCCGTGCGTCAAACTATACCTATATTTTGAAAATCTTTTTAATTGTACATTTTTTAACAGTTTTAAATATCTAGGATTCAGTTTGTGAGAAAAAGAAACGGTTTTGGACACAAAATTAAAAAAAAAAAATTCCAATTTTCCACTTTTTGTCACTCGACATTGTTGAACAGCCCCCTTAATTTCTTACCTATACACCTGTGGAATGTTGTGCACGTACAAGAACATCATAAAATCCACGAGGTCGATGTCGTATATGCCCGAAGATTATCGAGCAACTCAAATGCCGAAGCAGGGTTGCCAAGTTCAGCAAAAAATTTTGATATTTGCGGATTTTTTCATTTTTGTCAAAAACACATTTGTATAAATTTTTTACGTTTTAATAAAATAGAATAAAACCGTTTTATGAACTTAACAGAAATTTTTACTTTCCCCAAGGAAAGTTCTGCGTTGACACGATATTTTTAAAAATAAATAAAAAGTTCAAATCTGGAGTATAGGTTCCTTATCAAAAGTTCTCGACTGGTGTGGTAAGGGGTTTAAACGGGGTAAAAAAAAAATAAAAAATAATATTTTTTTTGAAAAAATATCCACATTTTTATGCTTGCTTTTTTCCAGGGGCGGATAGACGGGGGGGTAATGGGGAAACTACCGCCCCCCCCCTCAAGATAAAATAATTTGCAAAATTTATAGAACTTAAGCGTAAAATTCGTAAACAAATAGAGTTCCTTGTACTTTTGTAGATTTTATATTTAATTATAAATTAAAAGACTGGTTTAAAATTAAAATAGTCCATCGAATTTGTAAAAACTTCGCCTGCGGAGCTAGGGCAATAATATAAAATTTTATTTTTTGGATATTACCATTTCCTGGACCCGCCCCTGTTTTTTTCAATGGTTTATTTTTTAATCAGATTTTTTTAAACACTTCTTATGTTGAAAATAAGGAAAAGTATTGTTTTGTTAATTTTTTTTCTTCTTCCTTTACCTGTAGCCTATGGGCTACTTATATAAGTAGATTTTTTTGCAATTTAACTGACCCACTAATGCTTAACAAATATTCCTTTTTATTTATTTAGTGTTGGCAACGTCGCATATAGCAACAATTCATGATCGAGCGTGTAGCAAAATACCAGACACCGTTCATTTGTTTTTGAAATCGGTCACTTGACTCCTCCGCGGAAGCTCGCCGCCAGTCTGTTTCTGATTGTTTTCAAAGATTTTAGAAACAAAACAGCTTAGCCTTTTGTGATTCTTTGACATTTTGTGTTGTGATTGTTGTATTTAAACAGGTGAAAAGATTATTTTGTGATATTTCAAAGAAAAACAAGTAAATAACGTGAAAATGTGACTTTCCAGCAGCATTAAAAGAAATACAGGTAAGTTATAAATGTTTAAGCCGGATACTAATTGGGTTTTTCTTTTTTTGTGTGGTATTTGTTGCAAATTAATGTTTGCAAACATAATTATTTGTGAAAACAGAAGAAAATGTTTTTAGTATAGTTAAAACAAAAATCGACGTTTCGTTAATTTGTTTAGAATATTTTCAGTTCACGAAGGCATCCATATAAAAATAATTAAAGAATCCTTCTGATTTTTTGGTGCTTTTCGCCTTTACGCGTTGGTCAAGCTGTTAAAAGTTAAAAAAATATAACCTTGAGCTGTCATTTTGACAGCTGGGTCGATTGATGTTGTTCCATAGGTTTGGTTTGCTTGATCCAAAGGGCACCCATGCCAAATTTCATGTTTGTCGGTCGAGGCATTTAAAAGTTATCGAGAAATGAGCTTGAACTGTCGGTGCACCCCCTACAATTTTTTTTTAGAAATAGATTTTTTTCAAAATTAATATAAATATCACTCAAAGTGCAAAAGGTCGAGCCCATGTTAAACTTTACTTTGTTTTGTTTTTGTGCTAAATTGTGACATTTTATTGAAACGCTAGGTTTGGACTTTTTTAGAACAAGATAGTAAAATTTAACACGACCTTTTGCCGAGCCTTTTGCACTTTGAGTGACGTATATTTCTGTTAATAATTTCCTAAAAATTTGGACTTTATCGGACTTTTCCTTTTATTTTTTATATTTTTTTTAACCCCAATAATAAAGAAGCTGTGAAGATATCAGGGTTGTGAAAAAGTACACTTTTTTTGAAATTGTCCAGGCCGGTGGACAAAACCGGACAAAATTGGACAAAACTGGACAAAATTGGACAAAACTGGACAAAATTGGACAAAACTGGACAAAATTGGACAAAATCAATAATTATCACAGTCACGAAGGAAATATTTCAACTTGAAACTGGGGTCTGATTAGTCTAGTCTCTAGTCGACTAGAGGTGTGCGTGTGTGCCGCCGCCAGCATATAGTGCCCCGCCGCCAAATTTACGGCGCGGCGCCATTGAGCTCTAGCTCTAACTCTAGCACAATGCGCGGCGCAGAGCGCCGTCTGGAAATAACTAAAATAATTAATTTGGTGAAGCTTTAATAGTTATTTATGGTACGAGAGAGAAAATTAGAATATTACCCATAAGAAAATTAACACACGAGAGTGAAGGCAGAGTGGGTTAATTTTACAGAGGGCAATATTAGTTTACTCACGAGTGAAATACAAAGTTTTATCCAATTTACATTTTTATTTAAAATTTTAATGACATTTACAAGAAAATAATTTGACAAGTGACAGTTGAGTGGGTAAAATAAATAATTATCCATTCTATAAAGTAAAATCCACGTGTAGGTTATTATTGAGTTTATTTATTTAAAATAAAGCTAGTAATTGTCTTATTATATGTATGTATTGGATAAAATTATTTTGACATATTCCTAAAAAAAAATAATTTTCGTTTGGACTTTTCCACGCCGCAGCGCCGTCGTAAATTTTTCGTGGGGTGGCCGCCGCGAAAGTTTTCACGGCGCACACCTCTAGGTCTGACATATCCCATCCTATACTATTCTTATACAATTTAAAGCGCTGAATCCTAATCTGGCTTCAGAACTTGCCTATATACTCAGGATTTTAAGAAAAAATGGGCCTGAAAATGTTAAAAATGATCATAATCATCATCAAAGTAAAGGGCCAAACCTTTACTTTGATTTATCTTGGAAACCAGACCAGATAGATTCAGCAGCTTAAATTTAAGTCTGTGTTGAATATAGAAAACAAAAAGTTTGCTACTTTTTGTTGTCTTTATCTGTGCTTTATAACAAACTATAAGTTGTACAAAGGGAACCATGGAACGAATTTAAGAAAAAAATCAATTTTTAAAATTAATAAAATTTCATTATTTTCAATATACAGCCTGTTCCAGAACTCGCGTACCGAAATTTGAGGGTATATTAAAAACCCTCTGGAAAATATGAAAAAAATTTAAAAAAAAATCCATCTTCGTTCAATTCAAAAATAAGAACGCTTTAAGTGGACCAATACTGTTGCTGATTATAAATTACCATTCAAGGTTGAATTTGTAGCTATGGAAGCAAATTTAATTATTGCAGGTACATATTCTGTAGGTTGACATGGTGATTAATGTGACATAAATATTTATTAATGTCATAAAAAAATATCAAAACTTTCATGATGTTTACTTCAGAAGAGTATTGCGAAATGCTAATTTTATATGGCGAGTGTGGCCGGAGTGCTTCAGCTACATCTGTAGAATATTCTATTCGTTTTCCCAGTAGAGAACATCCTAGCAGAAATGTTATTTTAAGATTGGTGCAAAGGGCAAGAAATTCTGGAAATTTAACTCCAAACAAAAAAGAGATTGGAGGCGCTCCGCGAACTGCAAGAACTGTTGATAATGAAGAAGCTGTCATTCAGGCTTTTGAAGAAGAACCTGAAACAAGCCTTAGTATCGTGGCTAGAAATCTTGATATGTCTAAGACCTCTGTTCAACGAATTCTAAAAGATGAAAAAATGCATCCCTTTCATTACACTCGAGTACAATGCTTGACACCGGAGGACTATCCTTTATTTTGCACATGGCTGTTGCAGAAACATCAAGAAAATGAAAACTTTGTAAAAAGCATTCTTTTTACGGATGAGTCTGGGTTTCAAAGAGATAGTTTTTTTAATTCAAGGAATTCTCATGTTTGGGGACAGGAAAATCCCCATGCCTTCAGGCAAGGAAATCCCCAACGAAGGTTTTCCTTGAATATTTGGGCCGGAATATTGGGAGATGTTATAGTAAGTTATTTTGAGAAATAAACCACCATAAAATGCTTAAAATATTTGTTTTTAGGTTGGACCCCATTAGTTTCCTGGCAGATTGAATGGCGAAACCTACACTAACTTCTTAAGGGATGAAGTGGAAAATCTTATTGATGACATCCCACTTCAAAGGTTGGCAAATGTGGATAACATCTGGTTTCAATATGATGGCTGTCCAGTGCATTTCTCAGAAACGGCAAGAAGCCAACTCGACATCAGTTTTCCAAACAGTTGGATAGGCCGTGGGGGTCCCAGAAGGTGGCCTCCTAGATCCCCTGATCTCACTCCAATGGACTTCTTTTTATGGGGCCATGTAAAAAATTTAGTGTATAGAAATATACCAGACACTGTAAAAGAACTAGGAGACCGAATACATGAAGCGCTTGAGTCAGTAACTCCAAATATGATTATTAATGCCAGGAGAAGTCTGTTAAAAAGAGCTGCTTTATGTGTTCAAGTTGGTGGAGGTCATTTTAAACATATTCTTTAGCATGCTTCATACATTGAACGCGAGTTTGCTAAAAATAATGCGTTTCTTCATCTTTTAGAGTTCATTAAACACAGGACAGACATATCAAGATTTCTTGCTACGATACTAATGCTTGTTCCAGATTATTCTTCAAAAGTCTTAATGACAGCTTCTTTATTATCAACAGTTTTTGCATTTCGCGAAGTCCAAACCACTTTTCTGTTTGCGTTTAAACTTCCAAAATTCCTTGCCCTCTGCACCAATCTTAAAATTACATTCTAGCTAGAATGTTCTCTTTTCGGAACACCGATAAAAATTTTTCCTATGTTCATTACTTTGAAATAAATAAATAAAATTCAGTTATTGTATTTTTATTTTATTAATTTGTATTAAGAATTTATAGCCAGTAAATCAATTAAAAGATCTGAGTTTCTAATAAAAAAAACACTACATTCAGCGCGCTGAATGGAGTTGCAGCGGCAGTTTGTTGCTGCCGTCTAAGACGGGTATCATAAAACCACCGCCGGATGGAGTGACCCTATAAAAATAGAATATTTGATAGCCTCTGTCGGTTTTGTCAAAATATAATAACCTAAAAAGATTCTAAAGTTGAAAGTCTTAAACAATGCACGAGTCAACCATTAAAATGCAACCATAGTTACTAATAAGTAGGGAAAACCTAATTTTTAGGTAATTTAACATCAGCAACAGGATTGGTCAGATTAAATTGCTTCCTTTTTAATTAGTATTGAAGATGGATTTTTTTTTTTAATTTTTTTCATATTTTCCAGAGGGTTTTTAATATACCCTCAAATTTCGGTACGCGAGTTCTGGAACAGGCTGTATATTAGTATAAGTATTTTAAACAGAACTTAAATATAAATACGTATTTAATAAAAATAGTTACGTGTTTTAAAATTTAATATTTAATTTTAATTCGATTTTGTTCATTTTTTTTTTCAAGGTTTCTATGTATAAATACGTATTTATTATTAATTTAGAATTTAATATTTAATTTAATTTAAAATTATTAAAAATTATTTAGATTTTGTCCGATTTTGTCCAGAAATTGTGAACAAAATCAGTTTTTTTTGATTTTTTCAGTCCGCCAAAATTTGATTAATTCCGTCCAGTTTTGTCCACCCGGAAAAAATCAAACAACAAAAATAGCGTGATGTGTTAATGGATGTGGATGTTAAAAACAATGGACTATAAAACCTACACTGAGATAAATTTTTACATCCACGTTCATGGGTAATTTACTTGCAGCTGCTGCTGATGTGAATTTACACTCGAAGCGTTAATATAAATGCGGTGTGTATTATATTTTTACATCCAGTGTGTAAAGTTTACACCAACGCGTAAATATACTTTTTACCTAAAACCCTTCAATTTATTAAAAAAAAAATAGAATAACCATTTTGTTATTTTTCTATTTATGAATAGTGTTTTATGGAAAAACTACGCAACAGAAAAGTAAAACGTATATTCGTAATCAGCGCTATAAAAAGTACCAATATAAAATAGAAACAGAAAACATACACAAGTCTTAACAACTCAAAATTTGCAGGCCAGTGTTACCGCCTAAATAAGTAAAATATTATAAAATGTTTTAAGGATATTGTATTAATCACACTTTTTAAATATTTACTTTTTATCAACATTTACCAATTATTTCTTTGAAAAATCTAGCACACACAAAATTATACGTACGCTCTTACAAACGTAAACAATTATAATGGTCGACAGCCACCAGACTCAATGAAGCAGGAATGCTGGCTTCTCGAGTCATGTGACTAGCTTAACGCCCGCGATTGTCTTACTTGTACATCAAAAGTGTGATTTTTACACTTCGGGTGTATTGTTGCTAAAGCTATGTTTATAAAAATACACTTTCTTGAGCTCCGAGTGTATTGTTTCAGAAGGTATGGTTGTAAAAATCCACACTCTAGGTCAAAATCACCTCACCTGTGTAGTGTCACGTCAATTTTGATGTACATTTATATAAAGGTGTAAAATTTACACATTTAGAGTGTATTTTTGTACACCTTTTCAATGTAATTTCTTTCAGTGTAGTTACATACCTGCCTGGATAAAAAATAAACCATTAGCAATAAAATGTTATTAGGTATTTTTATAATAATTATTATGTACGAGTATGGAGTAAGTGCTTAATTTTTATCTATTTTTTATTGATTATTTTTTTTGTTTAATTGGGCAGATAAAAGACATTATAGGTACCTATAGCGTAAGTCCTATACGTACCTTAAAAATGTATAATTGATCATATATGGGCGGTGTTATGCAATAAACGTCTAACACACATTGTGAAATGAAATTAGATTACAGAAAATTTTACCCAATATCTTTTAAAGGAATTTAATTCAAGATTACATATTTTGTACATGTTCTGATACATGAACAAGTGAAACAAATGCTTAATTTTAAGTGTTTTAGTCAAAACGTTTAAAATTTATTAGGGAAAAAGTCTCGGAAAAAGTTTAAGAATTTACTGTCATTTCACAATGTAGTAGACGGATATTGCATAACACCGCCCATATAAGAAGCAAATGAGGTAAAACCTCGAGTAAAGCCGCCCTGTGTTCACGAGTCAATTCAGTATTATAGTCTACCACACGGTAAGAAAGCTCCGACGAAAGGGGGAGGTATCCTTTGGACTCCGCACATTTACTGAGGAAGTAGCTATTTTCCTAACAAGTGTGGAAAGAAGCTCTTTTCCGCACTAGATTGCATTTGCCTGAACGACGCGGAGCGGAGTTCAAGCAAGAAATTTAGTGCGGAAAAGCCGCTTTTGCATGCGTTAGGAACAATATTTTTTCTAAGAGCTGAGTTAAAAATAAAATATGCTTTTATACTTTATTAAATACATTTTATTTGTATTTTTTTAATAAAATACACTGCCCAGTAAAAGAGCTTTACCATTTTACACCTCCGCGCGTAAAATGGTTTTTTTTATTATCAGATTCACTTTCAGCAACCATAAAAACGTTAATATACCAATTTTCACGAAAACTACCCTCTGCCCCTTTGGGGGTGAAGATAGAATTTTGTTATAATCAGATTCCCTTTCAACATACTCAAAAACCCCAATATACCAATTTTCACGAAAACTACCCCTCACCCCTCAGGGGGTGGATTTAGAATATTTTTATTATCAGATTCACTTTCAGCAACCTCAAAAACCCCAATACTCCAGTTTTCACGAAAACTACTCCCCACCCCTCAGGGGTGAAAGGAAAAAAATACACTGCCCAGTAAAAGAGCTTTCCCATTTTACACCTCCGCGCGTTAAATGGATTTTTTTATTATCAGATTCCCTTTCAACAACCTCAAAAACCCCAATATACAAATTTTCACGAAAACTACCCCTCACCCCTCAGGGGGTGGATTTAGAATATTTTTATTATCAGATTCACTTTCAGCAACCTCAAAAACTCCAATACTCCAGTTTTCACGAAAACTACTCCCCACCCCTCAGGGGTGAAATTAGGAAAAAAATGTGATAATAAAAATCAATTTCAAGCGCGGAGGTGAAAAATGGGAAAGCTCTTTTACTAAGCAGTTTTATTATCATATTTAGTTTCAGCAACCTTGAAAACCCCTATATACCAACTTTCACAAAATCACCCCCCACCCCCTGGGGGTAGGGGTAGAGTTAGACCATTTTTATTATCAGATTCACTTCCAGCAACCTCAAAAACGTCAATATACCAATTTTCACAAAAATCACCCCCCACCCCTAAGGGGGTGGGTTTCAAAAAATATATTTCAAGATTCATTTTTATCAACCTCAAAAACCCCTTTCACGAAAATTTTGAAAACATTTCAAAATATTTACCCCCTCACCCCCTCGGGGGTGGAGTTAGAGAAATTTTATTATCAGATTCAATTTTAGCAACCTTAAAAACCTCTATATAGCAATTTTAAATTTTTTCTAAAAAAATGTATTTTTCCCCATTTGCCCCTCTTGCCGCACGCCAATGTTCACCAAAAACAATCCCGAGCGAGAACTTTTGGTAACATACCTGTATGGTAAAATTCAAGTCTCTATCTTAAAGCGTTCTTAAGTTATCGTGCTTACAAGATTTCCCGGTCAGACCGATCGACCGACCGAACGACGGACAATTTTTTTTTTGCTTGAAATTGATTTATATCGACATAAAACGTCATAAAACGCAAAAATTTGCAAAAAAAAATTGAAAATTTTTGCACGCTTACAAGGCTTACCGAAATTTTGAAAATTTTCAAAATGGGAAAGCAAAATGTGATAATAAAAATCAATTTCACGCGCGGAGGTGAAAAATGGGAAAGCTCTTTTACTGAGCAGTGTTTTATTATCACATTTCGTTTCAGCAACCTTGAAAACCCCTATATACCAACTTTCAGAAAATCACCCCCCACCCCCTGGGGGTAGGGGTAAAGTTAGACCATTTTTATTATCAGATTCACTTCCAGCAACCTCAAAAACGTCAATACCTATACCAATTTTTACAAAAATCACCCCCCACCCCTAAGGGGGTGGGTTTCAAAAAATATATTTCAAGATTCATTTTTATCAACCTCAAAAACCCCTATCTACAAATTTTCACGAAAATTTGGAAAACATTTCAAAATATTTACCCCCTCACCCCCTCGGGGGTGGAGGTGGAGAAATTTTATTATCAGATTCAATTTCAGCAACCTTAAAAACCTCTATATAGCAATTTTAAATTTTTTCTAAAAAAATGTATTTTCCCCTATTTGCCCCCCTTGCCGCACGCCAATGTTCACCAAAAACAATCCCGAGCGAGAACTTTTGGTAACATACTTGTATGCCAAAATTCAAGTCTCTAGCTTAAAGCGTTCTTAAGTTATCGTGCTTACAAGATTTCCCGGACAGACCGATCGACCGACCGATCGACCGACAATTTTTTTTTTTTGCTTGAAATTGATTTATATCGACGTAAAACGTCATAAAACGCAAAAATTCGCAAAAAAAAAAATTTGAAAATTTTTGCACGAATACAAGGCTTTCCGAAATTTTGAAAATCTTCAAAATGGGAAAGCAAAAACAGAGTAATTCCATTTCAAACCGATCACTGGTTGCGACTTTTTTTTAGATTTTTTTTGAATTTTGGACTTTTTGTATTTTTGTATTTTTGTATACCCCAATATAATGCAGTTTAAAGGCTTTTTTTATATTTTAAAATTTTTGGAAAATACGACCCTTCAAAATTTTGCTTTTTGATTTTTTGATAAATATTTTTTTTTTAGATTTTATACATAAGTCTGTATTAATAAAAAAATATATATTTTGAAAAAAATATATATCTATACATATATAAAAAACAAAAAATCAAAAAAAAAATCTTTATATCATTTTTTTTTGGAAAAACCCACCTTTAAGAATTTTGAAAAAAAATAGAGGATTATCCTTAAAATATGTATTTATGACTTCAGCAGTCAAATCGATGGAGACTTTTTAGAGAAAAAAATAAATATTGATATATTATGGGAAATAACTTTTTACAAAAAAAAAATAATAATAGCATTTTTTATCGTTTTTAATAATTGAGTCTTATAATTTATTTTAAGACCAAAAACAAAATAATAATTTTTTGGGTTTTTTTCAGAAAAGGCGTAAATCCATAAAATTACAGGATTTTAAGTTTTTTTTTTTGTTTCTGTTTATTTTTATAGATTATCATCAATAGTTTGTTTGGGTCTTTAAGAGACAGGCGCAGCCTATGGCTCATTTATCTAAAAAAAATACTTGATCTGAATTGGTAGTTGGGGCAGTGAGTCTATGCTCACTGATGCGAGCTGCATCTGTCATAATTTAGGGGGGAGTGAGTCTCTGCTCACTGATGCGAGTTGCATCTGTCATGATTTGGCGCTGGGGGGTGGGTGGGAGGGGGATGAGGAGGGATGGGATAGGGAGAGGAGACTGGCTCACTGATGCTGGGAATGCATCTGTCCTGTATTAGTGGGTACCATTACTGGTTGAGGACGTTTTTGATCTTTTTGTGAGTGTTGTGTATTTCGTGATCGTAATCTAGAAAGTTTGAAATGAGGGGGTTTGGGTGATCTAAATTGTCTTGTATAAAAGACGTGCTGTAGCGGATGATTTCCGTTTTTAGGAGGGGCATTTCGAGATCTCTGTGTATCTGGTTGTTCCTCATGAACCAGGGGGCATCGAGGCATATTCTGAGTGCCTTGTTTTGGAAGGGCGTCAAACTATATATGGATATATTTTTTTCAAAATATATTTTTTTATTAATACAGACTTTTGTATAAAATCTAAAAAAAATATTTTCCTTTGTCTTATCGATACGAAGTTTTAAATATATATTTCAAAAAGAAAAATTTTGAAGGGTCGTATTTTCAAAAATTTTCAAAATTTTTAAGAATCCTTTAAATTGCATTATATTGGGGTATAGTACTACAACTAGGGAATCCAGGTTTCGGGATCCCGATCCCGAAATCAAATTTCAAAAAGTTCGGGATCCCGATCCCGAAATTTAAAAATGTCTCATTTCATCAAAAATTAATAATCTTATATTAAATAAATAAAATTATAAAGTTTAAACCAACAACTTTTATTAAATTAAGCAGTATTAACCATATTTTATTTAAATTTATATTTTACTAAATTAAGAAAAATAAAAAATTAAATAAACATCACGAAAAAAAAAAACAAATATTTAATAAAATATTTATTATTTAAAAAAAAACAAACTATTTAAAAGTTAAAACAAATAAATTAAATAAAAAGTTAAAAAAAAACAAACTTTTTAAAAGTTAAAATAAATTAAATAAAAAGTAAAAAAAAACATACTTTTTAAAATAAATAAATAAAATAAAAAGTTACATCTATAACTACCAAGTTGGTAGTACCAACAAAACAAAACAAACAACATTATAAATTCATATAAAAAAAATATATAATATTATAAACAAACTTAAAAATTTAAAATTAAAATTATGTTTTTTCTATGGTTTTTTTAAATCAACTCCAATATGAGTAAGGATCTAGAATTTCTTAATTTGAATAATGCTAGTCGTAGCAAAAAGATCCGATAGTACAAAGAACTAAACTACGCCAGGAAAAAAGTTTCTTTGGATATTTGGTTCCTAAAGTCCTGCAAAAAGCTTAAAGTTTTTCCTAAGTTCATTCAAGTCAGAACGAAGAACAAATCTAAAAATATATTTTGGAGAGATAACATTTTTTCTATGGTTTATTTAAATCAACTCCAATATGAGTAAGGATCTAGAATTTCTTAATGTTTTTTATTAGCTTATCTTTTAAAAAAATGGTCATGAGCGACCTCTAGATTTTTTCAAAACTTCTGAAAAAATTCAGGGATAATACTCTTAACTCAGCCCGTTTTCCAAGAAATTGTTTCGTTAGGTCTATGAGTCATAGCCTATGACCTTCTTTAGGGGTGCATTTTCACCATCGTAAACAAAAAATATTATACGCAAATCACAATTACATATCGAGTAACCCGATTCGAGTTGAATAAATAAATTCTAATTTTTCGGGATTTTCGGGATTTTTTTTCGGGATTTTCAGGATTTTCGGGATTTCGGGATTCAAAAAACTTCGCGATATCCCGAACTTTCGGGATCCCGAATTTCGGGACTGGAAACCCTAACTACAACATATCCAAAATTCAAAAAAAAATCTAAAAAAAATCGCAACCGATTTTAAATGGAATTATATAATTTTATTTTTAAACTTCATCTTTTTCTTTTATAAAAACTTGACAACACAATTGACAAAAACAAACTTGCTTAGGACGCTATCATGGTGATAGAAATAAGTGTCTTTGCCATTAATTCTACACATTTGTTTACGAGGGGTTTATTTATTGGACAATCCTTGTACACCTATCTAACAATCTTCTACAATCCTTGACAAATCCTTCCTCCACAATCATCTACAATCTTCCACAATCATCTGAAATCTTTCTACAATCTTTAACAATCTTCTTTAAAATTTTGTAAAATCTTTTTGACAATCATTGACAATCTTCCACAATCCTTTGATTCTCACAATCCTTGTACACTTTTTTTCAATAAATAAACCCCTCGTTTGTTTATTTAAGCTAATTGATTTTTTATTAAAAATTAAGCGTGCGGAAAAGGCCTGCTTTCCTCACGCTCGTAAAAATATCTTTCCGCTGATTCGGATAAAATTTTATTACGATGTACCTAGTAGAACTTCAACTTCAGTATTTTTTTTAGCTCTTATGTTACTGGTCTTCGAGATACCGTCCTTTATTTTATGCATTGCACCGTCCGTGCCTGAATTCAGATGTAAAGGTGATTTTTAAAGCATAATTTACCCATTATAATCAGTAGTCGGCAAATTTCCAGTACTCGTATAGGCGCCGCGTCGACTCTAGTGTTGAGGCGAGGTTTTAAATATATAAATTTTTATTTATTTTTATATTGATTTGTTTTAATGATTCCATTTAAACGAGTAGGGTGGAAAAAAGTTATCGACAAATAAAAATTAAAACTTTCGTATTCTTAAAAGATAAAAATCGAATGTCGTTTTTTTCTTTGAAAAACACCGATATATATGTATGTATAGTTAATATGTATAGTTAATATTGTTGTGTGTAACAAATCAGTCGTCAAATGTTTCGATTTATAAAAATTTCCCTCATAATTCGGCAAAATTATTTCGTTTGGCCTATGTTTCTGTGTTTATTTTCAACGTTGATGATTCATAACTGAGTTTACGCCGAATACTGATTATAATATATCCAAGATAAGATGGCGTAGGCTCCATAGAAGCTGCTTTAAAAATGCCTCAAAGAAAGTTAATTTTAGGAACTCTACATTACCCCAGGTATGCATACCTATAGGTAACTAACTATAGTAATTGGCCTTTAATTTACAGTTAGTTTATAATATGTAAATATTCAGTAAATATAGGCTGTACTTATGTCATTTATTTTACCTTGAGATATATCTTAATTATTAATTTACCCATTTTAAAATAATTTATTCATAGTTTAAACTGAATATAATCTATGCCGGTGTTTAGTAACTAATTTATTGCAAAATTTTAATAAAATTAATCAAAATACACATGCTATATCTTTGTATTTATTTTTTGAAGGTTTGGTTAAAAGTAATCCAGCAGACATATCCTCCACGTACACTAGGGTGAGCCGAAAAATTGAAATCTGGAATTTAAAAACGCAATACCCGACAAAATATGCCTTCTTATATGCCTAATGTGTGTGCAAAAGCAGAATCAGATTAAAGGTCATCTTGAGCCCTCTACAAAGCCTTTAATATTAATGAAAATATCGTATTTCTTCACATTTTTAATGTATACACAGCGTGTCAAAAGTCCGCTTCCCCCCCCCTTTAACTTTTGAAAGGCTTAAGATATCAACTTGAAATTTGGAACACATAAATAACATTACCCATATATTTTTTTTGTGTATATTTGGTATGCTTGGGGGGCACGATGGAGACAGGGGAAAAAGGGGGGAAATTTTTATAAACATACATAACTTTAAAGCTTATAAAATTCTCTATTTGCCCACATATTTTTTTATTTTTTTCGGAACAATTTTTGGAGTTATTCGCGTAAGAATTAAATCACGTGAAATTATGCCTCACTTCCATCACAAATCAGAATATAGAGTGGCTAAAAATATGCCCTATGTTGTTTGTAAATGTTATTTTCAGTTGTAAAACTTATTTGTTTTTGCAATAAAACAGTTTTTGCATTTTGCTTATTAAGTTTTCTTGTTTTTATTTTTTTTAACATTTTTCCTAAAAGTTACAAAATGTACACCTTTGTAGAGGGCACAAAAATTAAAAAAAATAAAATAAAATACACGCTTTTTTTCTCTTTGCAAGACGCATCTTCCCCCCCCCATTGGATTTTCAAATTAAAAAAAATAAAACAACTATATAGAAACGGCCCACCCTAACGCACACCCATAATGTCATGCTATCGGATGCCAGCAACGCATTGTTGGGCCAGTTCTGGCTGTCGGTAACGAGCCTTTATCAAAATATCGGCTTTTTATAGGCTCTTTAATGGCACATTTATGGTAACGCAATGACACCATAATGGTGCCGTAACAGAGTAAAAGTAAAGTAAGGGCATATCTACAGCCTCGCATAACACGCATAGTACATAAGAATGCGATGCCGTGATTGGCTTGATGATGTGCTGTCATGTATCACGGTATCGCATTCTTATGTACTATGCATGTTATGCGAGGCTGTGGATATGCCTTAAAGGCAGCTAACGGAAATTTTATGCCAACGAAATTGCACCGTAATGGCTAGGGCATTGCAAAATTATCACTTTTTTCTAATTTTTCATATGCACCCCTCCTATGCTGTTTCAATTGAATAACTATGCTTGCATACCAGATTTCAGGTTAGTTGAACATTTTTTGACGGAAAAAAAAACGAGTAATAAATCGCAACCAACACTTCAAGAAAAACCTATAGCCTTGCTTTATATCAGGGCAACTCTTATTTTTTATGGCGAATAACACTTCTTCAAGGAGAATTGTAACAGTTAGGAACAGTTAGGTATTACAGAACTTCTTGCATAAACAAGGTACATAAGTGTCTACCTATACAATCTTCCATACAATAAAAATAATAATAATATAAATAATAATATTTATTAAATAATAATTATGTATTTCATAGTTAACATTATGGGAATTAAGCTGTATTGTTTGATAGATTGGCTACTCATCTCTTTCATGAAAAAGAATTGAATTCAATAGATCGTATCTTAAATATTTTATAGAATATCGTTATAACGATACGGGATTAAGAAACTATTATTATACTCTTCACAGCGCACGGCGCGCCAAAACATGTTTTTTTTTTAATTTTCACCTCCATCCAAAATTGATGTCAGTTATTGTTAAGGGATCGATTATGTGTAAAAGAAACTAAAGATTAAAAAAATGATGGAAGATATTTTGAGTAAAACCGAAAAACGTCTGTTTTTGGATATTTTGTAGGTGCACCTAACATGTTAATTATTCTTTTGCATTGAAAACTTATTAAAATCCCCTTGTACAGCATATCAGTGAAAAACTATTGAATAACCCTTTTTTTTTTGATATATGATATAAAAATAAAGAGTAAAGTGGGTTTTTAATGTTTTTTATAGAAGCTTCCTTAAGCTCACTTACATTTGTGGGCATTTGTGAATAAAAACTTTATGTTATACTTAGTTTTTGATATAAAATCACCCCCAATTTTTTATTGGCGCATTTTTTAGTTATATTTTTGATACTCAGAAAGTTAAAAATATCAAAAATGTAAACTAAAAAATACGCCAATAAAAAATTTAATGCTACAGGGTGATTCTATATCAAAAACTATAACATCAAGTTTTTATTCAAAAATGCCCACAAATGTGAGCTTAAGGAAGCTTCTATAAAAAAAATTAAAAACCCTTAAAGTATGAAACCCGCTTTACTCTTTATTTTTATATCATATCAAAAAAAATTTTAATAGTTTTTCACTGATATGCTATACAAGGGTATTTTAATAGGTTTTCAATGCAAAAGAATAATGAACATGTTAGGTGCACCTACAAAATATCCAAAAACAGACGTTTTTCGGTATTACTCAAAATTTCTTCCATCGATTTTTTTATAACTGACATCAACTTTGGATGGAGGTAAAATTTTTGAAAAAATCATGTTTTGGACCCACCGTGAGCGCGTTCACGCGCAAAGAGTATAGGTACTAGATAATACAGCAGTTTCGAATTTTTCAAAATCGCCAAAAAACGTCGTAGACAAAAAATTGTTTGTCACAAATGTGATTCATGAAAAAATAAGTAAGTTTAAAGATGTCTGTCTACCAAAATCGAGATATTCAACAAAATATATACCGGGTGTCACAGATCCAATGTACAGTACCGGACGTTGTTTTATATATCAAAAGTTGAGGTTCCTTAAGTATATTATAGGTACCAAATTTCAAAATTTTATCTTTACAAATACAGAAGTTAACCCTTAAAGGGGGGTACATATGATCTGTGACACCCGGTATATATATTTTTTATTTTATGAATTTTTAATGAAATAAAAAAAAGCGCTTAATAGATTTTTCAATAATTAGCCTTAAAATAATCCCAATGCTTCGTAGAATAGAGTTAAAAAATAAAATTGGGTTTATTTAAAAGGCAAACTAAATCTTTATTCCAAGACACCGTGTGGCGTGATTTGTCCCAAGTTGGGATCAGTAACTGAAAAATTTCATATAAGATGGGTAAGGCAATTATTTCCATGTTAAGAGATTTTATTTTTTACTGCGTTCATATTTATTTGTAATCGCCTGAAACTTTACTACATTAAACCTAAACATATCTTTATTATAATAGGTAAAAAATAAAAAAACTGTAGGAGCTTAAAAAACATACAATTGCTTCTTAAAAAAGATTCCATACTGACAATATTAGGAACCCATGTCCCCATTGCCAGGGTACTTGCAATAATAGTAAAGTCCAAACAAAAAATTAGCAAACTAATGAGAAAATATTGTGGCACAATAACAATTTCAGCTGTTTTTAGGTACAATTTGGACGCTTAAATAACAATTTGTCGTTTTTAGTAAGCCTCACGTACTAAAAAAAAATTGAAATATGGGCCTTTAAACAGTAGCCTTAATTATCAAAAGGGCCTAACCCACACATTTCTTATAAGGTTGTTTTTGCATAAAATCTTCTCTTTGCTGGTCTATAAGCCTTTTTTAATCAAAAGTAGTTAACGGTAAATGTTTGGTTGGGGAAAAAAAGCAAATTATTAAAAAAGCCTTACCCTCACGTTTATTATAAGATTGTTTTTTTATATAAAATCTTGCCTTTTCTAGTTTTAAATAGGTTCATAATCTTTTTTAATTAAGAATAGTTAACGGCAAATATTTAGGTGGGGCAAAAAAACAAATTATTAAAATTTGCACCTCTAACCTTATTTTCCAATGCATTTTTTTGCCACTTCTAATAACATATTAGGATTTTTTATCAACTATTGCGATAAAGTTCGTTAAGTAGCACCCGTTTCAAGCAAAAACCGTATTTCGAAAAAATGAGGGATAGGCCCTTATGTTAGTTGCACTCTTCATATATCGATAATTAATTCTATAGATGTTAAAGCGGAACAATAATAGATATCATCATTATTTTACGCGGTTTGTAATTGCTATTAGAGAAAAAAAATGATACAACCTTACAACCTTGGGCAATGTGACGCTATAAAATACATAACTGTAATCTTTAATGCATACATATGTCTATGAATGGTTACCCAAGTAACAGGCTTAGATTTTACATCTTAAATTGGCTGTACCTTGCATTTTAAACCAGCGTTTAGCTTTATTTCGGTAATTTAATTTGCTGTATTTAGGATTTTTTATTAAGCTGTTCTTAACACTTTACATCCACTGTAGCTATAATCGACTTTTGCAGCCAATAAATAGTACAAAATAAAACCACAGCTATTTTTGTTCTTTTTATATACTCTAAAACTATCTTAAAACAATCAAAAATAATAGCATTATTTCCTAGAGTCACTCACTCTTATTGTCAAAATGGTTATCCATCCGGCGGTAAATAACGGAACTAATTAATTACAGAAATCTGTAACCCAAAATAATATATTTTATACAGAAGCTCGTCTTACAGCTAATAGATGGCCATGATGTAATAGCTTAGCCATTTTTTGCTTTCCTTAGTAAAAAAAAGATGAAAATCTAAAAAAAAATCATAACTTATGAAACTCTTTTACTGTTAAAAACACAATATCCAGTAAATAACATATATTGAAAATTTTCGCACCGTATATAAAGAAAAATAAATAAAAAACTTTATTAACATCAATTTATTTTAACTAATCTTCACTATTTTTGAGGCGAGTGAAAGTTTTTGTCATCACTTCACAATAATATCTTATTCGCACTTAAATTATTTGTCAAACAATTTATAAAAGTCCATTTGTTATCACAATAAATAATATATTGTTATTTTATCTAACAAAGATATTTCTAGAACAGAGAAAAGTTGACAATATTATATTATTAAATTTATTAAATTTAGATATTTTTATGGTTTTATGTTGGTAACTAGAAAATACAGAATATAGCTGTAGTCTATCTTTAATACGTTTCTAAAAGCGATATTCCAGCTTCTTTAAAACCCGCACATCAACTATGTTCTGACTCTCCCAAATTGGCCAAATGCTATCGCTACAACCGCTGCACATCTCGTTTATGGAAAGCTGTTGCAGCCAATCTGGCTTTAATTTGACAACAATGACGTAGTGAGAGAGACTTTATAGCTACTTGTGCCACTTGGTTACCTGCTATAGAAATTTTTTCAACTCATTGAACTTTTTGGGATAAAAATAAGAATATTATTCATAAATATACTTTACTGGTACCAATAGAAACAAAATTGCATTATGGTGCTGCTGTTAAGCAGTCGTTGAAAAATTGTCTTTGGATTATGTCTTTTTGCTCGGCCCGTGCCTGTCTTAGGTATAATAAGAAGACAGTAAACACTTAGTAGCTCATTCGAGATAGCTAATATGTACAAATAGGAATGATTATTATAGAAAAGCTTTACATAATTTATGTGTTTTTTAATCAGTAAGTAGGTAGATAAAACGTATGTGTTGTAATATGGAATGCATAGGATGTTTATATGGTTTTAGGGTCAAAGAATTAATATAAATTCCTCGATAAATTCACTTATTATTTAAAACAAGAAAGTAATCGTACTTCCTTGTAAAAAGTTCCACTTTTTTACAACTATCGTTAAGGAGTTAAGAAAACTATGTAAATAAAAAAAAATGTTTTTTTATTCATTATAAAGTTAATTTTTAGTAGGTAATCGTTTTTTATGTAACGTGTTAAAATTTTTCATGGTGTGAATATCACGTGCGTAAACAAGATTGCTATTTTGGCAATATTGTTTACGCACGTGAATAGACCTATATTTAAGAGTATAAAGGGTTTATTTTGGAGTTCATACTAAAGTATCATTGGTCATGAAGAGGTGGACACCATTACTAGTATACTGGTTGAGTACATTTTTTATCTTTTTGTGGGAATTTTGTGACAGAAATTAAGGAAGTTTGAGCCCAGTGGGTTTGCGTGATCTAGAATTTCCGTTTTTAGAGTATTTAGAGTATTATTATGTTAGTGCATTTGGTTGTTGAGGGTTGTTGGGGGTGTTGAGGCATACTAAGTACGTCGTTTTGAAAGGACTGAAAGGACTGAAGCTTGGACGAAAGAGTTTTGTCGTGACCTTATTCCAAACTGCGGCTCCGTAAAGAAATACTGGCGTGAGATTTTTATTGTAGAGAAGTTTGTTTTTTTATGGAAAAGAACTGTTCCTACTTAGTAGGGGTCTAGTTCGGAAAGACGACCGTTGACTGTTTGGAGGGTGTTTTTAACGTGCGGATTCCACGTAAGAATGTTGTATTGACTCAATACAATTGAGTAATGTCTAGATATTAAAATGGTTTTTCCAGTTAATGTCCTGGACCAGGACTCCTGGCCATTTATCTGAATGGCGCAATGTTTTCTGGATTCTAGACATAGATGAAGACAAAAATGGTTGTTCTAGAGCACCCTATATAAACTGTAATTAACACATGCGTAGTAAAAATGTTACTTTTGCTATCAAAATGCAATTATGTTGTGTGTGTTCATTAAAAATTCAAGGTTGCGTCTGTTGTAAAACGGTACGACAGGAAAATGTCATATATTTGTTGAATCGATTTATTTTGTAATGCTGGGAAAAACGTTTGTAATAATTGTTTATTTATTTGGTCGTGTTTAGAATAAATAATGAAATTTATATAAATTGCCTAAATAGTTAAATGTAAATCTTGCATTGTAAGGTCAGGATTAGCAGGTATCGTTTACTTAACCCAATGGACATCAGTCCAATACGTTAGGCAACATAAATTTAGGTCTTCAATACCAAACCAAAAAGAAAATTCCCTAAAAATATGATATATGGATTTTATTACAGTGCAACAAAAAATGTGCATTATATGCAAAATTATTAAAGAATATATCGTCGGCTTACAAGTAAAGAGCACTAAGTCCAAAAACATGGTTTTGAGATATTGACAAATTTCACTGTTGTTTTTTAATTTTTGTAATAATTGGTACAAAAATGCACATTTCGCCAAACAAACATTTGAAATAATCTACAAGTAAAATGCACTAAGTGCACTAAGTGACTTAGTGCCTATTGCCAGATAAAATTTTATTCAAAATCAAACTGGTGCGTTTTGTATAGTGGGTAACTCTCTTGGCAGTCCACCTAGAAGTTAGTTCGGTTTACCTGTACATAGATCATCAAAAATTAATTACAGTACCCTAAAAATCCCATTTTTGCAAAAAAGTGACTTAGTGCCTTTTACTTGTAAGCCGACGATATTAAAACAGCTTATTAAACACAAAAAAAGTACAAAATTTTCACACACAACGGGATATTATCAATGACTGTCAAATTAAGGAGTAGGTCATAAGTTCCCTAGGAAACTTTAAACCTACTGTACACATTTACTTAAAAAGAAACAAATATCTTACCTTCATGTAAAGCTAAAGGAGCAATGGAGGGCGGTCGACGTTTGCCGGCAAGCTAGGGACTTCGTGGCTGGCCCAAGCAAATCAAAGACCGACTGGTTGCTGGAAAAAGGAAGAACTGCACTCAGACAACTTGTAGGGGTCCTCACGGGCCACTACAATAATGCGGATTCTAGAGAGTCCGCTATGCCCATAGTGCGGAGAGGATGAAACATCCTCTCATTACTTAGCCGAGTGTGTCAGATACGACAGAATCAGGTTGCAAGTCTTTGAAACTCAAAGACTCAACCAAGAGGAACTAAGAGATCTTCCCTGGGCCAATATCCTGACCTTTATTGAAAGGACGGGCAGGTTCAAGGAGGACTCAAATTAGTAAATGGCTGGGATTGCCTGGGGTGACAATAAGGGCCAGAAATGGCCTAGTTCTCCGGCTTTGGCCAACCCAAAAATTTACTACTACTACTACCTTCATGTAATTTTAAATATAATCTAAAATGTTATTTTTATCTAAAATATGCATAATATTTTAAAACAATAATAATTATACTTTTATCTCTTTCTGTAGAACTTCTCTCTTTATCTAATCTAAATAGGCGGCAGTCCATTGGAGACATTGGTCATTCAGTAGATTGTAAAATTGTTTAACAATGAAATAAAAATTTACAAACTGAAGATGACAATGTCCGACGCATTTTTTTTTTAATTAATGTGATCTGTGACAGTGGCGGATAGAAATGGCTATTTTCCTAACAAGTGCGGAAAAGCCTCTTTACGCATGCGTTAGGAACAATATTTTTCCTAAGAGCGGAGTTTATTAAATAAATCTTATTTTTATATTTTTTCAATAAGAACTATTAACAGTTAAGAAGAGACAGAGACATAGTCTTATACAAACATGTCAATAAAATTGAACAACGAATAGTTTATTAAATCGAACAACGAATAATTTATTAACCCTAGGTCAGGTGCGCGGTGTACCCCACCTTGTTTGTTCTTATCGTCATTGCATTTAAAATAAATAGCCTTTAATTATAAAATAGTACCTCTGATTACCTAATAATATGATATAACCTAAAATTAAAAAAAAAGCTAAATGTATTTTTTCTAATAAAAGTAGATTGGGGTACAACGTTACAGCGCGCGCCTAAACTCGTCAGTAAAATACGCTCACCTATAGGTTATATCCTGGTGTTAAAGGATTACTATTGTACTCTATGAACAAGAGAATTAACGAATAAAAAATGGGTCATACTTTAAATACGTAACGCAGAATTTTACAATGTTCACCCCTTCCCTCCCCCATATAACGCTTCATAAAGCTTTGACGTAGCCCCCCTATAAATACGTAACGCAATCAGCCAAGACCCCCCCACCCTAAAACAGCTTTGCGTGAAAAACGTCTTTTTTCTTTAAAAATAATGAAGAGCGTTACGTAATGCTACATCAGTATCGCCCTCCCCCTTCGTAACGCATCGTAACGCTAAGCACTGCTTCTCCCTAAGACTTACACTTAGCGCGGCACGTATTTTAAGTATGACCACAAAGTAGAAGATTAACAAATAATGAAATTTTGGAAATAGTAAACAATGAAGATATAGTAATAAAATAAAACTTCAAGGATACGATGGTATGGACACAACGAAAAAATAAGACTACGATACGTAGAATAACAACCTACAGTACATTGTGAAATCCCGAAGGACCAATGAGTAGACGGTAATATCTCCGTACAGTGGATTAAATCTAAAACTTTTTTACTTTTTATAAAACGTACATTTGTGTTAGTATTGTATATAAAAATTAGAGTCGTATCTTTAGTATTTATCCCAGTATTTAGATAAAAATTGTATATATCGAAAAATTGCGAAAAAAACTATTTTTTTTTTATTTAGTCTAAGTAAAGTAAAGTAAAAGTCTATTAAAAACAAACGAATAAAGATATTTTAAATTCACTTTTTTTAGCGAAAGTCCTTGGCACTTAATTTTTTTTTTATTTTTTCTTTGGTTGGCTATACACAGCCACCCAAAAAAAATTTATGTGCCAGAGACTAGACCAACTTATTTTTATATTTTCGGGCTCGCTGAAATCGAATATGAGATCAGAATTGCTATATCAGGTCACAATTTTTTTCTACACTTATAAACATTTGCATTTAAGGAATTTTCGCATCATTTTTTTAAGTGTAAAAAAGAAATTTCGATCTGATGGAGCAATTCTGAGGTCAGATTCGGTTTCAGCGACCTCGAAAATATAAAAATGCATTGGTCTAATCTCTGGATATTATTTTTTTTGTGTGGCTGGGTTATAGGTTTCCGGGACAATTCTGCCCTGTTAAAGTAAAGGGCAGTAAGTGACATTGTCGCATAGCGGCGTTTTTACGTTAACCCTGATGTAGTATTTTGAAAACGCTGCTATTGACCAATGTCACTTACTGCCCTTTACTTTATCAGGGCAGAATTGTATTTGACTTCGGTACTGCTGACACCAACACTCTTAAAAAAATTGAGACACTATGGCTTCAGCGAGGTTGCTCTGCGGTTGATGGAAAATTATTTGAAAGGGCGGAAATGGTCACTTTAGTCAATGGAAGGCTCTCTGAGGAAGAATTAATACATTATGGTATAACCCAAGGCTCTTTGCTAGGACCTCATTTACATAAACGATATCTTTATGGCAGTCGATGAAGCTGAGTTAGTTATTTTTGCAGATGACTCCACCGAAATAAAATCACATAAAAATTATGATATATTAAGAACAGACATGAAAAATGTTATAAAGTTTATTGAAGATTGGTTTTCTACAAACAAGTTAACATTCAATAAAGAAAAAACTGATACCATAATATATTCGCTGAGACAGCTATCAAGTGAGGAAAATGAAAAGGTGGTAAAATTTTTGGGGTGCAGTTTGATGTTACCTTATCATTCAAAAAACATATCGACACTACCTCCAAAAAAATAACTAAAGCAATTTTTTTGCTTAAAAATATGATAAAAATTGTTGATTTGGATACCTGCAAATCAATCTATCACTCATTAATCATGAGCACTTGTACGAATGCCATATTAGCTTGGGGGCACTCACCCGACCTAAAACGACTTTTTGGTCTGCAGCGCCGTGGTGTTAGGGTGCTGGCAAACCTCAAATACAGAGAAGAGGTAAAACATATATTTACCGAATTCGGTTTTCTCACACTCCCCTCTTGGTATATTTATGAGTGCCTTCTCTATGTCAAAAAAAATCTTTATATATACACAAGGGAAGGAGACATACATAATTATAACTTAAGAACTAACAATTCTTTAAGATTTAACTTTTTAAGAACAAACAAGTCTAGAATATCCATAAACTACTATGCCCCAATTTTTTCAATAAATTATCTCTTGAAATTAGAGAACTAAATGTCAACTGCTTTAAAACCAGTATAAAACGATTCTTAATAAATAAAGCCTTTTACAGCAAAAAGTCCAAACGAGTACCTGGATTTAAATTCCTCCACTTTTATTCTTATTTGAAATTAATTTATTCTAAGTAAATAGTTAAACTATTTCTGTATTTTTTATGACTTGTGCAAAACTTGGAGTTAACGCATAAATAAACTTATCTTATCTTATCTTATCCCACTTTAAAATTCTGGATACGCCTATGTATAGTTACTAGTAGGCCTGTTCTGTAGGCATTTTATTAGTAAATAGACCTATCGTACATTTATTAATCCACTTTACCAAGAAGAGAAAGGCCAAGAATATGTTTATTTTGTTTTATTCTAGCTAAAAACATTTTATTTAATACAAATTGCTATAATTCCTGTCCTGATTTATTTAAGATACATCAATTGACCGATACCGATAATATTTATATCGGCAGATTTTACCGTTTATCGACGATAAATAATCGTATCGACCATAATTGATATTGGCTGGTATACACGACGATTAATCGGTATTGGCCCTCTCACTTGCACGCATCCTGCCTTACGACGTTTTAGTTGTTGAGTTGAGAGGTCGTAATCGCATCGATAAAAATCTTACTATACCGGGTGTTTCAGGTAGTTTAAGATTTTTTGACATAGTTAGAAATTTTTTGTCACTTTCGGTTTCGCCGGAAATGAATAGAACTTTCGATTTTTAGACGGAACACCCTGTATATTTTTACATATTTTGATTCAGAAATCAATTTTGAGAACAAGCATTTGTCAGTTGTCAAATTTTGACAGGTCATGTATTTTTTTAGTTAAATCTTCATTTTAGATCTTTTGTGTTTTAATGCCAAGTTCTTCCAAATAAGACAACCTAAACTATCTTTTAGACTATATTTGATACTTTTAGCTCTTAAAATGTGTCCAGGGGGGCATGAGTGACATTTTTTTAAATGGCGAGGGGGTCGTGTGATACATCATTTTAAACCTTGTGACATTTTCCATTTAACTGTATATTTTTTAATCTTTTTAAACATTTTTTTTGTTTAAAATAGGGTTGAAAATGGGTATTTTTGTGAAAATTTCTCTAAAAAAATCAAACAACTTTTTTAAAATGACTAATTTCATGATGAAAAAGCGTAAATTTTACTTTTAAACCAATTTTAATTGACATAAATAAAAATTTACAACAAAAAAACATAAAAAATCCCATTTTTTAGAACAAAAAATTGAAAAATCAAAACCTTAAAAAAATGTTTAAAAAATTAAAAAATATTTCAGTCCAGTAGAGAATTTTATTTGCTTTAAAATAATGTATCACACGACCCCCCTTTCCATTAAAAAAAAGTCCCCCATGCCCCCCTGCCCACATTTTAAGAGCTGAAAGTATCCGCGTAATCCCTGTACAAGAGCGTAATCTTTGGGTAATCTTTCATATTTTGTATTAGTAATATCTCGTAGTCTTGCATAATCCTCTGTATCTACACGAAATTTTCGGGAGATTAACCGCTCGTGATTAGTAATTATAGCAACCTATAATAGTTCAAACAAAAAATAGTGCTTGGTTATTATTTTATGTTCCCACATAAACAATTACTGAAAATTTATACATACAAAACAAAAATAAAAACGATATCTGTGACCTTATATTGTTAACCTCACGCATAAATTATACTTAATTAAAATGGAACTACAACAGAAATGTTTTGTTTAATTTAACTAATTGACATACACATTTTTGCATCATATAAAGTTAAATGCACTTAGAAATAGCCTAAAAGTTATATAACTGTATGTATAATCTTCATTTAATTAATTAATTTTGGAATATTTTGTTTTGAATATTTATATTTAGTTTATATTTTGTCCGCGAGATAGGGTAGGATCGTTCGCGGAAGAAACCTGGAAGGAATGGGGTAGCTTTTGAACCGTCCAATTAGGGACGTTTTCATATATGTTAGATATCGATAGATATTGGCTATATCGAAAGCCGCTCGGTGACAATTCGTTCGTTGGTTTTGCGTTTATCATTGTGCCTATCCAGTCCTTTCCCGGTAACACAAATGAGCCAGGAAGAACTGATCGATCAGGAAGAAGACTCGCCGACATCTAAGGTAAAGATTTAAAAAAATCTTTAGAAATCCTAACACTTCTGCTTTGGGTTTTGCCCCTCTTAAAGATTAACGCGACATGTACACCTGACACATACGGTTTTCGAGGTTAGCATTATTTTACTACGGAGAATAACAGTATGTACCAATCCTAAGGATATCTGCGGTTAGTACACCGAAGAAGTTACCTGCCACGTTCTTTTTATGTAAAAGTTTGGCATGGATTTTAATCTTTTAATAAACGAAATAATATCTAAACTAACTATATTTATGCTTTTTGGTATTTAAAAAATCTGTTAATTTGTGGTATCTATATTTAAAATAAAATTTAATTGAACGAACGTATAATTCTTTTGTGCGTGCAAGTGAATTTTTGAAATAAATTATATCAAATATTTTTTATGGTTTTCTGTAACAATATAAATTTTTGATACCTTATAATCGAGGGGTGTCTCACCGGCAAAATTTTGTACATGTATTGTCAAAAATGCCAAATATTGTCAGTAATGTCAAGTAATGTCGAGTAATGTCAAGTAATGTCAGGTAATGTCAGGTAATGTCAGGTAATGTCACGTAATGTCAAGTAATGTCACGTAATGTCAAGTAATGTCAAGTAATGTCGAGTAATGTCAAGTGATTTCGAGTAATGTCAAGTAATGTCGAGTAATATCAAGTATTTTAAGTATTATTCATAAATTTTTGTACCGAGCACATTACTTTTGAAGTTTTTTTTTTTTACCGATTACATTACTTTTGTACGAGCTTTTGTAGTTCGTACTTAAAAAAAGTGTCATAGTAGCCCTTGTACTTTGTAGTTCGCTAATTACACTAGTTTACAAGGGTTTTATGCGCAAGTTTATTTTAATATTTTCTTACATATTTTTTTATGCTGTATCCAAATCCGTCAAGAAAAAAATCGTCTGTTTAGTTTTCAAGATAATCGACCCTAAAGGTTTCCAAGGGAAAGTTAGAGAAATCGTTTATTTTCGTTTAATATTTATAAAAATTGGTACTTATGGGGTTTGAGACTCGCTGAAAACAAATTTAATATTTAAAAAGTTCTAACCTCGCTCCTTAATGTGGTTGAACCACCCTTTTTATATATATTTTTTAAGTAACGTTATAAAAGTTAATACCTGAGGTTTTTCGTTTTGCTGAAAATCAATTTAATATTTGAAAAATTCTGTCTCGTCCCGTAGGGGACTACATCCTCCCCTATTTATATTTTTTAATTGAAGTGATAAAAAATCGTATATAGGGGTTTTGGGACTCGCTAAAAACAAATTTATTATTTAATCAAATCTATATCCACCCCTTATGGGGGTAGAATAACCCCTTTTTATATTTTTTTAATTAAAGGAATAACATTTGGTACACAGGTGTTTTGAGTCTCGCTGAAAACGTATTTGATATTAAAAAATTCTGTTACACTCCTTAAAAAACTAGAATTACTCCTAGGAGTAGTATAGTATAGGATCCTATTTGTATTTTTTATAGCCTGATAAAAATTTGTACATAAGGATTTTAAATAATCGGTATGAATAGGGGTTATTTATTCGCTTAAGGGGTGGAGACAGAATTTTTAAAATATTAAATGTCCTTGCTGATATAAGAAATTAATTTAAGGGGTCTTTCTACCTTCAAATTTTAAAAATAATCTTTTTTTAAACATTTTTGTTTTATATAGATAGAAAAAAAGATATAATTGTGAAATTGTGTAGGCAAGGCCGTATCCAGCCCCCCCCCCTCCCCGAAATCATAAAATTTTATACGAAAATCTAAAAAATTTTGAAACTTCTCCGGGGGCCGGGTTCAAGGGGGGCCTGGCGTTGATAGTTTCTTTTGGTTTGTAATAAATAGTTTATACTTTTTCAAGTCGACCATACATCATCAAATTCGTAAAAAATTTCGCCTGCGGCGCTAGTGATTTTTTGCATTTAAACTTTAAATACACTTTTAAAATTAAAATAGACTATAACAGTTCTAAAAAAATTCGCCTGTGGCGCTATAGCTTTTTTACTCCCCATAACGATAAAGGCACAAAGCGAAGCAAATATGCACGCTCTTTTCCAAGTGGACCATACAGATTCAAATTCCTAAAAAAATCCGCCTGCTAGAGTTTTCTTGCATTTAAACTTTAAGTAGTAACACTTTTAAAATTAAAATGTACTATAAAATTTCTAAAAAAATTCGCCTACCACGCTATAGATTTTTTAGTCCCCCAGAACGATAAGGGCACAAAGCGAAGCAAATATGCAGGCTCTTTTCCAAGTGGACCTTCAAATTCGTAAAAATTTTCGCCTGTGGCGCTAGAGTTTTCTTGCATTTAAACTTTAAATAGTAATACCTCTAAAATTCAAATATGCTATAAAATTTATAAAAAAAATCGCCTGCGGCGCTATAGCTTTTATACGTTCTTTTTTATTGGACTTTATAAAACCTAAGCTTGAAATTTGTCAATATTTTCGCCTACGGCGCTAGAACTTATACTGTTTTCAAATTTAAATAGACCAGCACAGTTGTAAAAATTTTTACCTGAGGTGCTAGGGCTTTCTTATTTTTTTATTTGAATTTTTAAAACTTGAGTTTTACCACATTAAATTAAAAAAGGCCGGAAATTAACAGAAGTAAAAAAAAACATGAAAAAATTTAATCCTGCGGCGCAATTTTCATTCTTTTCGAGATTTAGGGAAAAAAAATTTTGGGCCCCCCCGAAAAAAAATCCCGGATACGCCCTTGTATGTAGGTATGTTTATTTATATTCAAAGAATACAAAACAAAAATTAAAATACCATTTTTTGGTCATAAAATTTTGCTGAAAAAAAGATCAAAAAACGGTGGTCGCCATGATTCCGGCCGTTTGGATCGATTGAAAAAAAAAAACAAAACTGAATATTATTCAGTATTGAAGTCACTATAGCCCGTACTAGAACAAAAATTTTAGGCCAAAAAATAACAAAATGGCGGACGTTTTTCAAAAATTTTCAAACATTTTTAAACAAAAACGTCCGCTATTTTGTTATTTTTTGGCCAAAAAAAATTCTTCTAGTACGGGCTATAGCGACTTCAATACTGAATAATATTCCGTTTTCTTTCTTTTTTTTTTCAGTAGATCCAAACTCATGGCGACCACCGTTTTTTGTTTTTTTTTCAAAAAAAAATTATTGGCAAAATATGGCACTTTAAAATTAAAAAAAATTGTATTCGTTGAATATAAATAAACATACCTACAAAATTTATATCTCTTTTCTTTCTATTCAAAAAAAAAAATTATAGAAAAACAATTATTTTTAAAATTTGAAGGTAGAAACACCCCTTAAATAGTTATTCTTGTCTTAGTATTTTACAAATTTTACGATGTAAGCACTACACTACACATTCGCCACTATGCACTCAATATAATATTTTCGCGCGATATTTTCACACACATAATGTCTAAGCGCAAGCGTAAATAGTAAGTAATGTCTACGCACATGCGTATTAGCAGATAATGTCTGTACTGTCGAGTAATGTCTAATAATGTCAAGTAATGTCATGTAATGTCAAGTAATGTCAAGTAATGTCAAGTAATGTCATGTAATGTCAAGTAATGTCAAGTAATGTCACGTAATGTCAGGTAATGTCGAAGTAATGTCAGCCAAAGCGTACATGTATTGTCTAAGGTGAAACACCCCTCGCTTATAATATAACAAGCCATAAAGATGTGTAATATTACGCATTCCATTATATACTATTCACAGTAAATTGTATATTGCATTCTCCCAAATACAACAAAAAAATAATTTTCAAAAAAAAACTAAAAAATATAATTTCTTTTAAATAGATCTTTTTTGAAAACCGAATTTTTCTTAATTTTTTAAAAAATTTTAAATTTTTTAAAAAAATTTATTTTTTTTATTTTTTTTTTCAATTTTTTTTCTTTTTTGATTTTAATAAACCTAAGCTTATAAGGGAAAGTATTATTTTGTTGGCAGCAGTTTATATATTATTATTTAATTATATTTAAACAGATATATCTACTAGTAGATACTATAGTACCTATACTATTGTACAATAGTAGTAACAACAGTATTAAACAATAGTAGTATAATATTTAACTATATTTTTTTTTATTTCTTAATTTTATTTTATTGATTCATGAATATTTTATAATATTAATTTTGAGTTCTTATAAGAAATGTATATTTCTTTAGAAACAATAAATGTATCTATCTATTAATTTTGTCTGACTGCCACTAAAATTCCCATAATTTTGCTTTCTTTTGTATTTTCTTTATCCTGTTTCTCTTTTCAAAACAAAATTTCACATAGAAAGAACGCGGCAAGTAACATCTTCAATGCACTTACCGCAGATTTCCTTAGGATTGGTACATACCGTTATTCTCCGTAGTAAAATAATGCTAAGCTCGAAAACCGTATGTGTCAGGTGTACATGCCGCGTTCCTCTTTGGGAGGACAGTATACATATACCTCTATAGCATTTAATTAATACTTTTTGGTGCATTTGTCACGTTTTGTAATAACTCCAAAACTCTTTTATCTTACCTCCTCCGATTTGAAATGCCAGTAAAATTCCTAATAAACAAAATAGTGAATACAAAGTTTTTCATTTTTAATTATTTTTATCAAGGTAATACATTATTACGTATTAGTAACTAATAACACAAAGGTAACCTACTAGGTATCTAAGAATAATATTATTTCGACTTCATTTGTTTAAGAAACAATCAATTATAAAAAAAATTAAATTAAGTATACTAAAACTTTTATTGTATAACTATAAATACACTGCCCAGTAAAATCACTTTCCCATTTTCACCTCCGTGCGTTAAATAGATTTTTTATTATCAGATTCACTTTCAGCAACCTCAAAAACCCCAATATACATTTTTTTTATTAAAACTACCCCCACCCTCGAGGGGGTGGAGTTAGATTTTCTTTATTATCAGATTCACTTTTAGCTAACATCAAAAACCCCTATATAACAATTTTCACGAAAACTACCCCCGCCCCCAGGGAGTGGAGTTGGATTTTTTTAATATCAGATTTACTTTCAGCATCATCCCATCCCTTAGGGGGTGGAATTGGGAAAAATTTATTATGAAATTCAGTTACGTCGTCCCCTAAAACCCCTTTATACCAATTTTTATGAAAATATTGAAAATATTTAAAAACATTTATCCCCTCGCTCCCGTGAGGGTGGAGTTAAATTTTTATTGTCATATTCAATTTCAGCAACCTCAAAAACTCTTATATATCAATTTTCAAATTTTTGTGAAAATTTGTTGTATTTACCCTATTATTTCGACTTCATTTGTTTAAGAAACAATTAATTATCATTCCCCAACCCAATGTTTACCAAAAACAATCCCGATCGAGAACTTTTCGCAACATACCTGTATGCCAAATTTCAAGTCTATAGCGTTTTTAAGTTATCGTGCCCACAAGATTTCCCGGACAGACCGATCGACCAACCGACCGACCTAGCAACAATTTTTTTTTGTCTTGAAATTGATTTATATCTACATAAAAAGTCACAAAAGGCAAAAATACGCAAAAAAATTGAATATTTGCACGAATGGGAAAGCAAAATTATCAAAACATTGTTATTTCAGATAACAATATTTTTGAAAAATAGAATAAAATTATTTAAAATAAACAGATTTCAATATCTAGATATTCAGATAATCCAGATATCTGGCCAATTAGGTGCATCTTAGAATTCAAAAAAAAATTAATAAATAAATAAAATAAAATCGTGAAAAGAAGACGTACGTACCTTGGTTACGTTCTCCTTTTTTAATGATTTTTATCAAGGCCTGTTTATGTTGTTGAGGTAATAATAATATTTCGATTTCAATTGTTTAAGAAACAATCAAATTTACAAAAAAATGCAATTATAATAAAAAATTTATTGTATAAACTATAAAAATGATCAATAAATATTGTTATCTTAGATAATTAAGATAATCTTAAAACAATACAATAAAATGGAGTCAGACTATTGTCTCTCAGAAAATAGTGAAAGAAAAAAAAATATAAAACATGATAAGAAATATATACGTAAATATATATGTATATATATGTATGTACTTTTTGCATGCATAATGTACATTGTAACCATGATTAATATTTTCTAATTACTGTTAGTAATTTACTAATTATATAAAGTTAATATGATCTGAGGGTGTGTCAAACGCTATCGTATGATATTCTAGTCTTGCGATAGGCAAGTTTCATACAATGCAAGAAAAAATTGACCTTTAGAAATTTCGATTTAGATTATGTTATCGGCTTACTTCTTCAAAAATGGCGAAGTAAATGGGGGTTGATATTTAAAATTTTAGGGGTAGGCGCCCTGAGAGTTAGGGGGTTGAATGTAATACAACAACAAATAGCTCAAAAGTTGACGTAGAGCTAACGGGAGGAACGTATTCCGCGATCTGCGCATGCGCTAGCAGAAATCTACATAAGAAAGTAAACCAACGACCCCCATTAAAAAAAACACCAAAGCAACCAAAAAACCAACGTAAACCAACGTTAACGTAAACCAACGATTTCCATTAAAAAAATACACCAAACCAGCACAACACCAAGCACATGCGTAAATTGCGGAATCCGTTCCTCCCGTTAGCCCCTTCTAAAAGTTGTCCCCCTTGATATGTAAATTGACGTGTTTCGCCAAATTTTCATAGTGTCCTCAGAAATATTAAATGCTGCTCTTTTTTAAATTGTCACCCTGTATAATATTTTACCATTGCATATAAAAAACACCAATAAAATCCAAATATTTAAGCTAATAACAAAAACTTTTCTAAAAGAAAACAAGAATTATGCAGTATATAGGATAAATGGTTAAAAAGGGTTACTAAAAATGAAATAAAAAATAAAAATAAAAAATAAAAATAATGATAAACAAAAACTCTCCAGAAATATTTTGGGTTTATTTTATAGTATAGGGCCGCAAATAAAAAACAATTTTGAGACCTTGAACTTAATTTGGAGCTGTAGTTTTTTTGACGTATTTGTTACAAAAAAACGGATTTTTCTAAATATCTCAAGATCGGTGCACCCTAGGACAAAAAGCGTTCTATATGAAAATAAAGAGGACTAAATTTCCAACATTTTTAGTCGTACGACTTTTAACTAATTCACGGCACCGCCTTGAACATCACACTATAGGTTTTTATTGTTTTGTTTTCTTTTTTCGAAAAAACAAATTTTTTATTTATGTCGATTAAGGATGCCTCTTAGAATATTGTGGGTAAAAATTAAAAAAAAATCTATCTGGCGCTTTCTTTTAAATATTTGTAAAACTATAAATTTTAAAATAATTTACCCATTATCTCGAGATTCAATATACTGTAAAAAGCAAATCTGAATATTCAAATACAAATGGATAGGAAGTTATTATCCTATACAATTGTGCTTTAATTTTTGTTAAAAATACGCAGCATTTTATGTCCGTATCTGAATATTAAGATACTGCACAATAATTTTGTAATCCAGATTTTGAAAAAAAAATTGCAAATTTTCAAAATTATGCAAAGTTTAAAATAAAGCCGTTAGAAACTTGATAACTCACATATAGAAGAGAGATCAAACTTTCAAATGATTTTTGAAAATTAAAATCCGTTAATTAGGAGAGCCTAGGCAGTTGTTTAAACATTTGTCGAATTTTTGCGCTTATAAACAATTAGAATAACTTATTATTATTTGGTCCTCTTTATTTTCATATACATAGAACGCTTTTTGTCCTAGGATGCACCGATTTTGAAATATTTTAAAATATCCGTTTTTAGTAAAAAATACATGACAAAAAAATCGAATATAAACTACGGTAGAGAAGACTATTATAGCCTCGCACTCGCGCTCGACTATAAAAAATGTCTTCTCTACCTGGGTATATAATTACTATTACTTTTCCCGATGAAAACAGATAAAAAGTAGGAAAGTCGTGCATAAGCAAAAACAATTGGACATTCCGAAAAAATAAATAAAAGTCCATCTTTACAGCTGTCGACCCCTCGGTCCAGAGGCCTACAGGACATACTCTTTGACAGATCCTAACCAAACTTTAAACTTAAGGTTTTTACTGTCTGACCACATAACCTTGGCTGACGGGGTATCGGTAGCGGAAAGAAATACATTACCTCGCATTCGTGTTCTGTGGCCTCTCCTAGCAATAAAAACAATAATAATAGCAGGAGGAGTTGTTGGGTTTTTTATAACAATTTTTAATGGACGTTTCAACCCCGGATTTGGGCCGTTTACAAAATTTTCTGAAACAATTAAATAAATAATAGACAAAGTACAAATTAAAATATTTTAAAGTTAAAATTGAATTTTTAGGTTAGGCGTATTTTTGGCTCCATTATTTAACTTCTTTTTATAGGTTCTACTTACTTGTTATTAAGAAAATTGATTTATCGTTATATTACTAAATAAAAAATCGACTTTATACATAATTAAAAATGAATACTTTTTGGTAAAAAAATAAAAACGTTTCATAAGATGGTCTGTCAGTTATAGTTCTTCTTCTTCTGCTTGGTTAGGTAAACTGGCCATTGAATGAAAGTAAATATTTTATTGGATATGCTGGATTATGTTGTAGTAGATGCCGCTGACTCCTTCAATGTCTGTTTTTCTGTTGATTGTTGCTTTTTTTTTTTAATGTGGATCAGTTATGTTATGTTATGTAATAGATAAATATTGAAAATTTTGAATTTGTACATAGCTTAAAAGAAGTAATATTGAGGTTGTAAATATGACATATAAAAATAGTATATACTAAATAAAGATTATTATTATTATTATTATTATTATTTCGGCAAGTTCCCGTTTTCTTTTGTCTTGTTCTTTGTGAATTATTTCGGTGTTGTGGAAGTCAAATCTGTGTTTTTCTGGATGGCATGTTGCGCCAAGGCGGTACCTTTTATTTTGTTGGTATTTATGGTGCTCTTGTGAGACGAAAGGCTTGTGTAAAGTTTTCCAAAAGTTTGTCCAACATATGTGCCTGAGCAGTCGACTGCAGTCTGAGCAATTGATTTTATATACCAGGTTTGATTGGTGTGCAATAATAATAATAATAATAAAGGTCTTTATTGAAATAAAATTTAGTAATTACACAGGGTTCCCACCAACCCTGGAAACCTTGAAAACCTGGAAAACGCATGGAATTTAGATCCCCACCTGGAATACCTGGAATTTAACAGTTTTTCTTTAAAAACCCGTTTTTTATCTGGAATTTTTTTAATAGCACCTGGAATTTAACATACGAAAATATAATTTGTTCAAGAAAAATTAAAACACTAGGCACAAAAATTAAAGAATATAAAAAAACATCCTAAATTTTTAATTAATTTTCAAAACTTGCCGAAAAATAGTCGTAGAGTACGTAATGATAAAAAAGAAAATCTTCGAGTCTCTAGTTTTAAGATCCTGAAAATTTAATAGTAGTTTCCGTAACGAGTCAGCGACTTTAGTCCTTAGTGCACGAGAATGAAGTTTTTTTGACGACGCGAAGCAAAGTCAAAAAATCATTCGAGTGCACTAAGGACTTGTGGCAAACGAGTTGCGAACAACATTTTTCGTTCGATCTACAGTCTAGACTCTTTAAAAATGTATATTTTAAAGAATTACCTGTGTTTAATTTTGACATTTGATAATTTTATAAACGTCAAATGACTTTTGTCAAAATGCTATGTGTAAGCATTTGGATAAAATAGTGCCCATAGTTGTCATTTCATTCAAATATGCACTATGTACTCGTGCGATAGAAAAATATCCTAACGAGGATATATAGTGAACATGCATTTTTCTTTATTTCGTGTACACTAGGTCCTACGAAAAATATTAAAATATTCTTATCATTGACCGTTTTTGAGTAGGGACACTAGATCTAGGTCTTAAGTTAGCAAGGCGCCTTGCTAACTTAAGACCTAGATCTAGTGTCCCTAGTTTTTGAGTAATCATATAAAAATCAGCGGTAAAACAAATTTCCAAATTTTTACTTGCCTTTTAAAAAGTCCACGGTCTTCAATATTTTTTCTTTGTGATTTTGCCTGAAAGATCTTTTAGCTTTTATTTGAGCGCTAAAAAAGTTCTGTACGATCTTTTTATGTTAAGTTATCGGCGTTTAAAGCAAAAATGACAGTTTTAAATTTGATAATTATTCGGGAACTAATGACCGTACAGAAAATTGGTTCTGAAAACTACAAAGTATCCTCTATAACGCCTGTGGCGTTAAACTTTATTATAAATTAGTGTGATACATATTACAATGGATTTTGAGGTATTTGGGAAATGCAAAAAGATTTCTAAACATTTTCGCCTGCAGTGTTAAGCATAATAAGTTATGTTTTGAGATGTTTCACCTACTTATGTGAAGTTTTATAAAAATAATTAGCTTAATTACCCGAAATGTTTTTTTTTTTGTTTAAAAATAATACTAAATATTATATACTAAAACTATTTTACTATACCAGGAATATTAATCATTTTTACCTGGAAAACCTGGAAAATACCTGGAGTTTGAATGTCAATGTTTGGTGGGAACTCTGTTACGTCTGAACGTACGTAGGGTGAGATTTAGTTCACACAGTGGCAAATCGAATGATAGCTTGAAAAAAAAAGTTGATCTGACACAATGCGTCTATTCTTACATTTAACCACCAAGATTATAAACTAAAAATTAAATTAACTTATCTATGAAGTATACATCCTAAAATAAATAGATACTTATATATAAACATAATATCCTCTATCATACATTATGATTCATAATACAATCACCTATTCTAACCAATTTTAAAAACAAAGATTAAGAAAAAAAAAACATTTTCGCATCATTTTGGACAATTTAATTTTTATTGTGGATCGGTTTGCTTAAAACTTCCAGGTAAATTTTTCTTTTAAACTGTTTTAATGTAAGATTTTTATAATTAAAGCTTAGATTATTGACTAAATTTGTAACTTGGTATAAAAAGATCTTGTGGACATTGCCGTTGAATGTTTTGGGATTGTGACCGCTTTTCCGAAGCGCAAATTTAAAGTATGAATGTATCTACGGTATTTTATTTTATTGGCTAAGTATGTGGGAGCCTTATTTGTAAATTATCTTAAAATATAAAATGGCAGAATGTAAGAATATTCTGTCCCTCATATTCAGCCAGCCAGCCAGTGGGTCTAAGCGCATGACTGATATTTTCACTTCTTCTAAATCCATCTATAAAGCATAGACATGAATTTTATAGTTTTTGAAGACGATTTATATTAAATATTTTTAAATTAGGACCATAAACAACATCACAAAAATTTAGTTGCGACAACACTGAGAGAACGTTCAAGTATTACGTCACGCAAATTTTTATCATTTTGGACCTCCCCCGTAACGCTATTTTCCTATACCATTAACATGGGCGTAACACTCCAAAATAACTGACTAATAATTGTTTGGATCATAGTTTAAGGCAGTAACAGCTTGAGCTGGTTTGGAATAACAATAAAAACAATAAAAACCGGGATTTACTCAAATTTTACGCGGTAGAAAGTTTTTTTAAATTATAAATTCGGTTTCAGAATACAAAAATACTTAATACACTAGTGGACAAAATTAAGGGATAAAAAAAATTCCAAATTTTTATCGATTTTTCAAATGGCTGTATCTTTGTGAAAAATAGACGTATCGGAGTTATGAAAAAGGCAATTTGAAGCTTGAAGTCTCTAGTTTCGAGTTTTTGGGACAAAACATTTTTTCAAGCAACAAGTATCGCTCAATCCTAATGAGTACCGTAAAAAAAATTTTTTCGAAATTTGTTTTGTTTTTTTTTTTTGGTCCACACACTTTTATCCAGCTTTAATTTGTTTTTTGTAAGCTTTGATACGACCATTTCTCGCTGATCTTACTTTGAATGGAAATGGATCATTTTGTCTTGGATCATCGATATCTCAGCAAACAATGGTCCCACAGAGAATTGAAGATGGGTTTCAGAAATTTAAATAAATTCTCTACAAGGTTTGGCCATGGTTTAAAAACATTTTTTTTCCATTCTTAACATGATTTTGAAAAATCGTAAAAAAATAGGCTTTTGGAGTTTTTTTTGGATAATCGCGCGCTGAATTAAGAATATTGCGAAAACGACTAATGTTAAGTGTGCCTTTTATAGCTCAATATACCCACAAAAACCCTACAACGTTTCAATTCGATTCATCCAGCCGTTTTTTTGTTTTATTCGATTGAATTTTTGACAAAAATTAAAGGACCACGTTTTTTTCTCTTAAACGCTGATATCTCTAAAACAACTGAAAAAAAAAATTCTCTCGATTTTTTTCACATTTTTATCGCGACCAGCGTTTAAAGTTGCATTTTTTTCCACTAGTGTACGATAGGTTTAGTCCTTCGAGCAGATTTTTTTTGTAGACCTGTGTAATGTTTAAGCATACGCTTGTCATCAAACGCAAAATTTAGCAGGTTTTTGTTTACTCCACCTCGTTAAAAAATAATGATCATTAATAAAAGATTAGAAAAAGGAAAAGTATACAAACCAGCTTGTAAGCATAGTTTAATTAATTAACATGTTTGAAACACTAATTTAATTAAAAGTTTGTCACGAAATGACCATTTATTCTCATCAGAATGGGTACAGCTATGTTTAGTGAATATCAAGTACAATAAATGTTGTGAACATAAGAATTGCTTCACATTTTGTATTAATCATACAGGGTGTTTTAAAAATAAAGGTACACATTCTGGAAATGCGCTCTAAAGTGTATCTTGTAATTTTGATGTTATTTTTATTTGATAAGTTTAACCAGGGGCGTAAAAATAAGGGGACCGTATCATTTTTTTGTTCAAAACTTCTTTTGCTGTAGTTTTTTGCGATATTTTCTTAATAAAATATGATAAAATATACTTTTTATGTAACACCGTAGGGCCAACCGTTTTCAAGAACATTGCAGTTAAAGTGACAATTTCATGTTCTGATCATCAAAAACTGGAACTAAAAATTGCGTCAATAAAAAATTAATACTGCAGGAAGATTCTATATTAAAAACTTTAAAAAAAGTTCATATTCACCAATGTCTAAAAATCGCTTTTAAGATAATAATAGTTATTTATGGTACTAGTGGGTAAAGTAAGATATTGTCCACGAGATAATTTTTTTCCCACGACGGCCGTAGGGCGAGTGGGTCAATATTCTATTTACCCACGTGTGCCAAACAAAATTTTATCCAATACATTTGTAATCATAAGAAAATACGATTTTAATAATGCTTTTTTATGTATACACAATGTTTTATTTTATTATGACCGCTGAAACCGTAGGCGGCTACGGTACAAAAAAAACAATTGCAAGTTTGACAGTTTAAAATCAATATTTATTATACCGCGTGGCGTTTTAAAATTAAAATTGGACGTTGAGGATGAAAATAGTGTTTTTGTCCCTGAGGATATTTTGGAAGAAGCAAAAGTGGCTATTTTTAATACTATATATAAAACCCAAATTAAAAGAAAAATACGAACTCGGGTTCGTATTTTTCTTTTGGTTTGATAAAATTTTTGATTTTTGGAGAAATTTCAATTTTGAGGTTATGATTGCAATTTTATGGATTTTAAAATTTCGTCATTGTTTATTCCAGCTGTTTGGCCCGTAAGATCAATTAAATGGGATCCCGGGATAAACCCACACCACCCAGTCTCTAAAAAGTAAGTAATTTGTGCAAAAACTGCCATTTCCAAACGAGTGGGGTAAAATATTACCCCACGTTACTAGGGGAGACGTGAGACAATTTATAAACAATAAATAAAATGTCAATTTCCTTATGTGATTTAGGTCTTTATATTGATGTATTGGATAAAATTTTTTATTTTCTCAAGACTTGCGTCCTAGGGTCACTCGATCAGTTGTTACTTTATCTAGTGTTTTGGAAATACCAAAACACTAAATAGTCGTTTGGTAAGGTGATTACAAAAAAAAATCAGCTAGCATTAATTACGCCTTTAATAAGTAGTTTATTAATAATTATGACCCCACGTTTAGAAGTTAACTAAAAAAAGGCCAACTAGACAAAAATACCCTATAAGCTTTGCGGCCTGAGGCAGCCGTCTCGTTGCCTCACCAGGGACGTACCGAATGTACATCCTTGAGGGTGGGACAGTTTAAATTTAACTGTCGTCCGAAAAAAAAGCTTTACACCTAGCGGAAATTTTGATACTAAAAATAAATCAAAATTTACCAACTTTTCAAGAGAGGATGGGGAAAGGCTCCCCCGTCTTCCCTTCGGTACCTACACCGCACCTACATACGCTGCTGATGCGAACAGTATAAAAATACTGCGAAAATACCCTTTCAAAAATTTTACTGCAGTAAAACAAATTCTGAACACGGCCTACTAGAAACTGTATTTGTTTTGTTATTACGAAACCGTTTTGTGTGAATTTTAATCGATTAAATATAATAATAAAATACTTGTATGGATATTGTTCGGAATACCAAGTGATGGATTTACATCAAATATGCAAACTTTCAAAGAAATACAATACAATACATATATATTATATATTATACACGGTGTATTTGAAATAGCGTAGGAAATTTTAACAGATGATTCTACATCATAAAATATGACAAAAAGTTCCTATAAACATATGTCTAAAAACGCGTCATAAGGGAGCTACGCCCCTTTGAAATTGGCTAAAAAAATCGGTTTTTATTTAATAACTCAGGAACCCTTTGAGATACATCAACGAGGTTTTGCACGTTAACTAATCCTAATAAGGCCCATCTTTGTATGTCATTTTCACGTACTTATTTAAACCAGGGATGTGCGAAACGGGGGGGCCTTATTAGTTTTTTGTCCCAAACTTTTTTCTGTGTAACTTTTTTGCAATTTTATTTTTGAAATATGATTTCTCAGGTCAAAATACATAAAAAAGGTACTCTTGTTGTAATACTGTAGGATTAACCGTTTTCGAGAAAAGTTCATTTGAAGGTGAAATTTCACGGTTCGAGGACGAAAAATTAAATACTAAAATTTCCTACCCTATTTCAAATACACACTGTATATAATAATATTTATAATGTACTATATCGCCTTGTCTATTTCAAAACGTCGTATCTTAAATTTGTTTGATTTGAGGTTGTTCTTTATACGCATCATATGAAATTTTTCCACATAAGTAACACGCGATATGTAATAAATTTGTTGTCGGTATTTTTTAGACCTTTGTCACAGATTAAAATAAAAGATAAAATAATTATATATAGTTAAAAGTCCAAACGAGAGCGTATTGAAGAGATTTGAGGAAAAGCTTGTGAAAAAGCTAGGAGATGGGAGACTGGACCAAATTACTTCCACAATTACTCCCACACTTTCATGGTCAAAACATATCTCAAAAATTGTTAAAAAAGCCAATAGAAATGTGTATCTCTTAAAACTTTCATCAACTAAGACGTCAGAACAAAAGCCAACTTACGTTACCAATTTTAGAATTCGCAAACAGCGTTTGCTACCCCGTTTTAGTGCGCGATAAAACGGCCATCGAGGATGTCTATCATAGGATTACTAGAGCATCATTTGGCTGCAGACTACCTGACCATTAGATTATTTTGGCTTCCGAATCTCGAAGAAAGAATGTACACATAAAATTGTAATATTTTGGTTTATGGAATAATTTAAAGATTAGACATTTTTAAAAAGTTTGCGTATCTCAGAGACCTCTTACTTTATAATCTCGATATTTGGCAAAAATGTTCTTTATTGATATCGAAAATTAAAATAAAAAAAATACTCTCTTATCCCCTTGATGGCGGATATAGTCTAAAAACGTTTTCTTAATCAGCGTGCAGAGTTGACTCTTGGCACTGAAGTGGACCTCTTCAGCCCGAAACTGTCAGTCTACAAATATCACTCTGTACAATGATTGGAAAATATATTGATGGAATAATAAATTAATATTTTTATAATATTGTTTAAAATTAAAAATTTCTGTCATTATTAAACAAGGTTAGTAATGAAAAAACTACTTAATTTAAGTTTTTAACTACCCCGTTCGAAGAACGGCTTGTAAATTATATAATTTCTCTTAATTTTTAATTATCGATTTAAAAAAAATCAAGGATCTTTGGTTTATTACGAGGTTTATTAGAAACAAGTTATAAATAGACATGTATACGGTAATATTAACATTATGTATTTATTAAAAACATATTAATTACAAGCAGTATTCAACTCAATACAAATAATATTAGCATAGCTAAAATTATTTTAATTTCATTTGAAACTAGATTTAAAATCACTTTACCTATCATACACATACTATTTATAATATTTTGCTTTACAAAATCATGACTTGTTGCACAATCTGTAGTGTATACTAGTAATAAGGGCAACAAGTTTATGTTAATTTATTTTTTTGAATTTATCTAGAGGCGTGCCTAGACGGACAAAATATGTTAGGCTTAACACATTTTTGCTCCAAACTTTTTTATATATACATTTTTTTTAATTTTTTGTAATAAATACATCCTTTGGTAAAAATACATAAAAAATGTCATAGTGTAACACTGTAGGAGCAACCGTTTAAAAAAATGCATTTAAGAGGAAGTAACATTTTGTGTCACTAAACATGTTACTTTTTAAAGGCTATAACTCCTTTAATATTAAATCTAGGTGTTTTGGTGAAGCATACTTTTTTGCTTAGTTTTAAATCATGAATCGCCCTGCAGAATTAAAATTTTATTGGTGCTTTTTTTGTTCCCCATTCAATATATCCATCTTTGAGGGGCCGCAGCTGCCCTAGGGCTCATTTCCGGACCAACCTTTATAGGAACTTTTTTTCATATTTTTTAACGTAAAATCACCTGTTAAATTTCTCTTATTTCTGAATAACCCTGTATAGCAGCAAGTTTTTCTGAATGTTGGCAATATTGTCGGTGTAAACGCTCTGGATTTAATGGATATAAAGAAATAACGTATTTAAAACGACGGTAGTTGTTTGTCCTGTAAACAGGGTTGGGTGGATAAAACCAGTGTGGTTTAAACCAGGTGGTTTAAACTTGTTTAAACGGCCTGGTCGAAATTAAACTTTTTGGTTTAAACTACTAAAGAAATATAAAAAAACGGCTTTCAACAAATACTTACTGAAAAATAAAAATAATAAAAAAATAATAACAAAAATGTTTTTTAGGTATTTTTTCCGTAAAACGAAAAATAAATAAAAAAACATTTTTTTAATTTGTTTTTCCCCCTTACCACACTCCAATCTAGAGCAATTTTGATTTCGACCAGTTTTGTCCGGTTTAAACCAGTTTTGACCAGTGGCCTGGTCTTTTGTAAAAAAAGTGTTTTTTTTACCAACCCTGCGTGTAAACGTCAACGACTCGCTAATTCAGATACAAATTATTTTTCTTTCCATTTTACTGCAAAGTCTTCAACAATTATAATTATTTAAACTGTTATATCGCCAACGCAAAAAATCCTGCAAAAAAACTGCGTCGAGTTTGTTGACACTAAGTATTAAAATATAACAAGAATAAAAAAGAATCAAACAATTTTATTAGTGTCAATCAACAATGGAAAGATAAATACGTTTATTTATTGTTCAACGGTTTATCAGTAAACTTGTAACCACATTTACATGGGATATTTATACGTTCGTACAAAAGAACAGGTCCCTGTTTTTCAGCGGTTTTACCATACGTAATATTAACCTTATCATAAAGTAACTACTAAACTATCAGACCTAGTTGATGTGATCACTTCACGGCCACCATTCGCCAGTGAACTCCTACGTCGCGTTTACCGGTGATGCTATCACACCACTTCCACATGAGATTTAAACTGCTCACCTGCTGTCTTTCCGCGTTAACATCATTTAATTAAATTCTTAATATAAGAGCAGACGCTGTTACAATTCCAAGAAATTGCTAATGATAAAAGTCAAAATAGAATTCTAGGAGTCTTATTAAGTTCTTAGAGCAAAAGGAATTTATTGCCAAAAATAGTTAACTCTCAGCGTTCATATCGTCGCCTTCCTTAAAACTTCCTCAATAAATTGCTAAATTGAGTTAGGCCATTGAGTGGCATCAAAACAGTAACCTGTAGCAACCCTGGTTAATAATAATATTATTAATCAGGGTAGCTTTTTTATTCCCTTATCAAGGGTGGTCATTAGCCGACATTGCTGACCACATCTGACTTGGCTCAGTTAGCTTCAGCGACAAGATCGAATATATCGTCACTTCCCTTGCAATGGGACTATCTCATTTTTTGTGATTTTTGATAATATCCTTACAACGGGGCTTATCTCAAAAAATTGCTATATTGAGTTAGGCCCTTGGGTGGCATTAAAACAGTAACCTGCAGCTGCCCTGATTAATAATAATATTATAAAGTTTCTGGCAAGTAGTAGGTGAGCCTACAAAGCCTGCATTTTTTATCTTGTTCAGTTCTCCAGCAGTTTCAGCAGTCATTTATCAAGCTAGCCGATGTTGTCGGCAGACCCGGTTAACCTAAATTTAATAAGGAACCAAAATACCAGCAAAGTTCTTTAAGTCTCTAAATAAATAAAAGTTTTCCAGAACTTGATGTATTAACTCAACTTATTACTCACGGTGTGTGGCTCGATGGTTTAACCTCGACTATTAACAAACTCACTTTTTTTATATTCTATTTATTTATGATAAAACTAACAATGTATTACCAAAAATTAAATCTTCTATCGGGCTATTTTTTTTTATTTGACAAAATGTCTATTAAATTAAAAAAAAACCGACTGCGATTAGCTTATACACTTGTATCTCAGTAACGGCTTACCGAATCAAAAATATTGTTATCATCAAAAATGGAGCTTATTAAATTTTCTATAATTCTTATTCTATTCTTTTTTTTTATATGTTTAACCGTTTTGTTGTAATAAAGCGTTGAAATTATATTAAAAAAAATGGCATAAAAAATTTTAATCAAATTCATCAAAATTCATATGATCTTTTTATTTAATTTTGATTAGATACCAACATTTTTAAAATAGTTTATAGCGTTTTTAAAATAATATAAAAATATTTGTTTACATTCCTCCTGCCTTTGGATTAAAAAAGTGCCTTTTTCTCGGAAACACTTTATTTTATCGAACTTTGCGTAAAGTACCTTTTTGATCAAAATTGCTTACAGAATGTAAAAAAGTAATAATAAGTTTAAAATTTGTAACCCTAAAAAACTTAGGGGTTTGGGACCGCTCCTGACTTTTCTGATAACTTTCGAAACTTTTGTTAAAATCGTTCGATGCACATTAATTTTCTTAAACAATCCTAAAAGAATTGTTAAAAAATATTAAAAAGTAAAAAAGTTATCCTAAAAATTTAATTTTTCTATTTTATCTTTGGGGGAAATTATCTCTGAGTAGGGGGCCTGTAGCCAAAAATTTTATATGAACTTGTAGCATTATTTGTACGAGATATGATATCTCCTAAAAGTTTTTTAAAACATTCTGGGACATAATAATAAAAAACAAATATTTATATATTTTATTTTGACGCTTTATTAAAACAAAACGGTTAAAGATATAAAAAAAGAATAGAATAAGAATTATAGCGAATTTAATAAGCTCTATTTTTGATAATAACAATATTTTTGATTCGGTAAGCCGTTACTGAGATACAGGCGTATAAGCCAATCGGAGTTTTTTTATTTAGTAGACATTTTGTCAAATAAAAAAAAAATAGCCC
>CAUEHQ010000345.1:0-22112 GCA_958510825.1 Brachypterus glaber
CCAGTAAGTCAAGAACTATAACATATCCAAAATTTAGCAAAATCCAAAATGATTTCCCACTTTTACACAAAAAGGGAGCGAGGCACTTTGCTGCAAATCTACGCTGTAGAAAGTTTTTTACATTGAAAATTCGCATTCAGCACACAAAAATACTTATGACATGATAGGTTTAGTCCTTGGAGAAGAATTTTTACTTTTTTTTGTAGAGCAGTATAATAGAAGAAAAATGCAATAAGTAAACATCCAAGTTGGTCACGTTACTATCGTGAGATCGTGAGATCTACCATTCTATGATTATGAACTGCAAAGTGGAAAGAACATATGATCACGTGACATGCTTGGTTGTTTGTGGGATGTATATAACTTTAAAATAGGTACTTAGTTCTGTCTAATTGAGAAGTGTTGGATCAAAAGGGGTACATCTGCATTCTGCCAAAGAGCACTTAAGTATTTATAATTTACATTTAAAATACTGCTGCCGCATCAAAACCCGCAATCTTTACGAAAATTGCCGCATCAATAGGGGGTCATCTGTATTAAATTCAAGTAGCTTTCACACTGGAAACAGTCTGGAAACAATTTTTAGCTCAACTTTCATATAACCCATTTTTTTTTTTCATAATTTAATTATTTAGGACTTTGATATCTTTTAAAGGCCAAATTAAAAAAAAAATCTATCCATGCGTTTTTGAGAAAAACGATTTTCATTTGTTTTAACAACAAAAATATGACATATTTAAAAATTATTTTAGATATTCAGATTAAACGTCAAAAAGTGAGAAAAAAGTTTTTATGGACTTTTGAGCTAAATTGCTTTTTAAGGGAGCTAGCGTACTTTTAAAGGGAATTTTTAGAATATTTATCACCTCATATCTACGGTTTAACTTATTGTCTGTAGTATAGAACCAATAAATTTAATATTTTATTAAAATTAACTTTTTAACCAGAGGCTTAGATAATGGGTGCCCCTTAATTTATCTGTAAAACTGTAAGTCCGCCCCTGGTAAAACCTTTAATTTTTATATGTCATAAAATGATAATGTTTATTGGTTGCATACTACAGTAAAAAATGCAAGTCAATAAGTTGAACCGTTCCTGAGTTATAAACTAAATAAAAACGTGCTCTAGCACCCCTTAAAAGCCATTTAACACAAACGTTCACAAAAACTTTTTTCTCACTTTTTGACGTAAAATCTGAATATTATAAATAATTTTTAAATATGTCAAGTTTTTGTTCAAACAAACGAAAATCGTTTTTCTCAAAAAGGCATGGATAGATTTTTTTTTAAATTTGGTCTTAAAAAGATGACAAACTAAATAATTAAATTATGAAAAAAAACTTGGGTTATATGAAAGTCGAGCTAAAAATTGTTTCCAGACCGGTGTGCTTTATATTAAGCAAGAAATAATGACATAATTGGAAATTTTTAGTTATAGAACGGGCCCTGGAGATCTGTATTTCTGTTTTGCTTTTCCTGCTTCAGCTGAGGAAAAGCCTTGGTTAAATAAAAAAAATCAAAGTAAAAAATATAATATTTTTCACAAAAATTTGAAAATTGCTATATAGGTTAGGGTGGGTCGATTTTTGAATTTTACATGGCCTGTAGTGGGAAAAGTTGTGTAATGTTCTTAAACGTGTTTTTTTATTTTTTTTTATTTTAATATTTAAAAAATTAAATCAAAATTATGAATCTAAGTTGCCTGTCTTGGGAAAAGTTTTGTAATGGTTCCTTAAGCACGCAATTTTTTTTTAATTTGTAGCATGTTTATTGGGCTCTGAGCATGATTGCAGACTTGTTGATACGTGTCGTATAATTTGAAGTGAATATTAGTTTATCTCTGGCTCTCGTAATTTAAAGTTGTTGGTGTGCTTAATCATAAAAAAATTATAATATAATAATAATAATATATACAGTATTATTAATTTGAGCCATTTCGCCTCAATGACTATTTATATCGTTCTTTTTGAATTATTTTAACGATTTATCAAGAATTTTATTGAAAATTCTTTATTTAGGCAAAATTTTTAAACTTTGGTAAGGTATTGACTAATAATATTTTTTAGCTAAAGAAAATATAGCAGATAAGTATTATTTTAAACGCAATACCTTACCAGCGCATCTAGAAATAGGTGCGCCTGATAAGAACATTTTAATTTTATTCTCTGTTTTAGATTTTTTACGATATAAATAGTCATTGAGGCGAAATGGCTCAAATTAATAATACTGTAAATATATATACGCCTCAAATAAATTATAGATTCTATTCAATAATAATATAATTATAATAATTACTATGGCGGCGGCTTTGAAGCGAGTTTCCACTTGACAGACGTTGCCTGTGTTGGGAAAAGTTTTGTAATGGTTCCTTAAGCACGCAATTTTTTTTTTTTAATTTAGAGCGGACTTGTTGATACGTGTCGTATAATTTGAAGTGAATGTTAGTTTATCGCTGGCTCTCGTAATATAAAGTTGTTGGTGTGCTTAATCATAAAAAAAATTATAATATAATAATAATAATATAATTGTAATAATTACTATGGCAGCGGCTTTGAAGCGAGTTTCCACTACACAGACGATTCGCGATCCCGTATTTGGTGAACCTCGTGACAACCTCAAACAGTATTACCGTGTTATGGTGACGTAATGCTTTATTTTCTTTTTGTAAAAAATGACTTAAGTGGAGATAGTTTAGGTAAAAATAAAACAGTTGCCAAAATTTCAAGCATTGTTGTGGGAAAAGTACAAGAAATTTGGCGGAAAGCTAGTTTACCAACGATATCAAATCAACAGTTTATTTCAATATTGGTAATATCATAAACAATTTATGGATCCCAAGAAGTCTCTAAAAAACAAGTGATTATGTAAAAAATTACAACTTTTTTTAGCCTAAAAACACAACTTTTTTCCTCGACAAAAAAGTTCATGACTAAAAAAAAAAGGTCCCACCCTTGAAATATGCAAGTTTTATATTTTTGAATCCACGAAATATGCAAGTTTTTTTAAAATCCCAAAAAATATGCAACTTTTATATTTTTAATCTATGAAATATGCAATTTTTTTTATTCTAAGGTTTAAAAATCCCAACTTTTATATTTTTAAGCCATAAAATTATTTAAAACTTTTTTTCCCAAAATTAAAAATTTATTATTTTATTTTTTTTTAACCCATGAAATATGCAACTTTTATGTTTTTAGTCCATGAAATATGCAACTTTTTTGATTTCAATATAGGTGGGGGGGCTTCCCCACATCCCCCCCCCATAGCTACGGCCCTGGTTTTATCAGTATTAGATACATCCGATGTGAACTTTAAACCAGCACCTGCTACTTCCACGTCTGCTGCAGAAATAAAAATTGTACTACCTTCACTAGCAAAGGCAATAGGGCGAAAGGGTGCAATGATAGCTAGTGCAGTTCTTGAGGATGTCGGATTAATTACAAAAAATAGTACATCTTATATAATCGACAACTGTAAGTTAGTAAAGAAGAAAATCTCGGCTCAATTTACAAAAAAAAACAGACAGCACAACTTTACAAGCACTTTACTTTGATGGACGCAAAGATCGTACTCTTCAGATTGTAAACGAAGGAGGTCCATCGCATAGAAAAACAGTAGTAGAAGAGCATATTGTTTTAATACAGGAGCCAGAAAGCGATTATATTGGTACATGTGGCACCTGAAAACGGAACGGCTAAGAAAATTGCAGCAAGCATTTTAAATTATCTTGAAGAAACTAGCATTGGGTGTGATGGGACAGTGGTAAATACGGGACCACACGGTGGTGTTATGGGTCATTATTAAATAAAGGGAATATTGCTGAAACCAAATGATATATTTTTCCAGAACATGTAAAAACCATATTTCTAAGCATAAATCGAAGCTTGTTAATGGCTTTTAGGTGGTGCTAACGTAAAAAATCAATTAAATATTCTTTTTCACATTGTTTTTAAAAATTAAAATCAAAATTGTCATACTCCGAAGCTGAAACCATGGCAATATTAAAACATACTTCGTTAAATAAACCGATTTCTGTAAATATGTTCGCTTTTGTTTTTACGCTTATTAGATCAAAAACATTTTAAAGTATCCTATTACAACAAAATTTTAGCTAAAAATATCTGATCTCACATTTTAAACTGGTGTTTTAATCGTGTACCCAATATGTAAGTCAACTCCGAAGCAGCAAATTTAAACTAATATTTTCGAAAATAGATGGCGACAACATCAGTGTTTCATAAGTTGTCTAATCTATTAGTTAGGTTTTCTTCGTTTTTCTAGATTGTCCGGTGTAAAATACATAATATTATTGTGAGTTTTTCTAGTGGCAAAGTTTAAATACAGGTGAGTACCTTTATTGAAATCAACTCCGTAGTTGTTTGTGAAATTGCTAATAAACTTCCAGAATAATTTTTGTTGTAAAAATCGTAATTTAATAGCAAAAATACAGAACCTTTCCAAGAAGCACATTTTGAGGTTATGTCTTTTAAAACATATTTTAAATTAACAGTTAAATCATCAACTCCGAAGTTGCCAACTCCGAAGCTTTTTTTGGCTTCGGAGTTGATGAAGATCTACGGAGCTGACGATTAATGCAATTTTACTACATTAAGTCTAAAGTTAAGTCTCTTTTCAGTAGACATGGCAAAAATAAAAAAATCTGCTGATGAACTAAAACAAAGAAAAACTGAGCTGCAGAGATTAAGACGTAAAAAGCTCAAAAATAATCCCGAATCTTATGAGCGAGAAAAACAAAAAGAACGAGAAAGATATCATCGTCGTAAAAGTCAAAATAGAATAAAATCAATAAAGGAACTAACACCCCGACAACAACGCATTAAGAAAAAATCATGGAGGGATAGCTCAAAAAGGTACAGAGAAAATGTGAAAGAAATGCAAAGAAAAGTAAACCAGTATATTAATGATATCACCCCACCGTCTACACCTGAACCCGGTCCTATTCAATTACATGTCGGTCCGAGTCGTCAGTCCTTGGCAGGACGCAAAAAAGTTAAAAAAGATAGGGCCAAGGTACACAGGGATAACAAGAAATTGAAAGCACAATTAATTAAATCACAGGCTAAAGCAAGAAAATACAAGACTAGATATTTCAGATTAAAAAAAGAAACAAAGAAAGACAGTCCATTGACCAAAGTCAACACATTACTGAAGGGTCATGCCGTACCCGCCGAAGTAAAAAGAAAGCTTTTATTCAACGAGGTCCTGGTTTCACAAATTTCGAATAATTATTTACTGCTAAAGAAAAAAAAAGCAAATCGAAGAAATTTTCGAGAAGTTTTAACAGGAAAGATTTTGAAGAAATATAAATGTGTAGGTGAATTAGATTTTATAAGCTATAAAGTTAAAAGACCCAGAAATTACAACAAAAAAACAGCAATGAAAAAGATACATGCGCTTAGAATAACTATACAAGACTTTTTGGAAAAAGATATTAACAGCAAATTATGTCCAGGAAAAAAGATACGGTCACAAAAAATAAAATTAAAAAACAAAAGAGACTTCTAAATAAACCTCTAACACAACTGTATGACGAGTTTCGTAAAGAGAGTTCAATCTTTTTAAGCTATTCGACATTTTGTAAATTAAGACCATTTTGGATTGTTCATCCCAATGTTAACCGTCGTGATACGTGCCTTTGTACAGTATGCGAAAATGGTGAACTGTTAATACGAAGATTAAAGCTTTTAAATATTATTAACGAAAACTGCTTAGAGAAAGTGTGTAGATCTGTGTGTTGTTCTGAGGTATTGTTGGAGAAATGTTTGAGGCGTTTGTGTAATAAATGCAAAGAAAAAAAATTGAAAATAAATGACTGTGATTTATACGGTGTGTCTTTCTATGAAAAGTGGCTAAAGAAGACTGAAGACATTAATATAAAGGGGCAAATTAAAAGATGCAAAAAATCCATCAAGGAAAAAATTCAGTGCACAAAAAAAAACATGTTAGAAGAGTTACAAAAAAATATTCCACATTTATTACAGCATATTTTAAACAGAAACCATCAATATAAAGCTATTGATAGCATTAAAAAAAACATTACAGAAAATTCGGCAGTAATTCATGTGGACTTTTCAGAGAATTTTGCGTGCAAATATGCCAGCGAAATTCAGTCAATGCATTTTGGGGGCTCGCGTCAGCAGCTAAGTTTGCACACTGTGGTAATTTATTACCAAAATAACGAGAATAAAGTCATATCAGAATCGTGCACAGTATCCGAATCATTAAGACATGATCCCGTTTCAATTTTAATACATTTACATCCAGTGTTTGATGTAATTTGTTTAAAAGTGCCAAACCTGAAAACATTGCACTTTGTCAGTGATGGCCCAACAACTCAGTATCGCAACTGCAAAATGTTTTATATCATTGGAACAGAAATCAAGAACCATTTTCTGAACTTAAGATCAATAACATGGAATTATACTGAGCGCGGACACGGAAAAGGCGCCCCTGACGGTGTTGGGGCCGTAATAAAAAGAACAGCGGACCGTTTAGTGGCTATGGGTCATGACATAGAGAATATCAAAAACTTTTTGGTATTGGTCAAGGACACGGTAAAAAATATTTCCTTAAGTGAAGTTTCTCAACAACAGATTGACAATTTTTCAATACCAGCCAATATACGGCCATTTAAAGGAACTCTTCAAGCGCATCAGGTTACATGGTCTCAAGACAAGCCGAATATTTTACAAATTCGCCAATTAACGTGCAATGAATGTACACCTAATAGTAATTGTCTTCACTACCACATGGGTGAATATAAAATACCACTTCAACCCAACAAAAATGGAAAAATTAACGGTATCCTTTATGATATTATCTTAGTTTATATTTTTTAACTTTATTATTGTAAATTTCAGTCTTGATTCTAGAGAAATATTATTTATAAAGATACAAGGACTAATAGTATTCTTTTTGACTTTACGTTTGTCCTCTTTGTTTAACTCTGGTACTGTAGAATTTCTTATTACCCTGATACTTTAATTTTCCTTAACATAATTTTTTTAGATCGTACCACTTCCTCCCGTCTCCGTTATTCAGATATTTATTCAGACTCAGATGAAGAAAATTTAGAACTTCCTATCAAAATATTTAACTATTTATTGGTTAGGTTTAATTCTAAAAAAACTACCAAGTACTATGTCGGCGTGGTTACAAGTTTAGACGGCGATAGTATTCTGGTAAAATTTCTTAGAAGGAAAAAAAACCTAGGTTACTTTGTGTTTCCGATAGTGGACGATACCTGTGAAATCGATAGAAAAAATATTGAGATGATATTGCCGGAACCGAAAATTGACAAAAGAAATCACTACATTTTTAAGACAGATTTTGATAAATATAAAAAGAATTTAGACTAGGTACTTTAGTGTAGTTTTTATTTTATTTTCATAATTTTGTGTTTTTATTTTTATTAAAAGTTTACGCATTTAAGGTGTTTTTCTTTTATTTATTTACGCAGGTTAATAATACAGATCAATAAATTAAATTCATCAACTAGGATACTTCTATATTAATAGCCAGAATCAATCAATAAACTAAATGCTGCAACTTTCGCTTAACAACCAGTAGAAGAGTGTTAATGCTATCTGCAATACTATTTAATACTAAATAAGCGCTTCTGTAGTCAACTCCGAGATATGGATCATCAACTCCGAAGTTGTCCTTTTTAAAAAAGCCAAATATCTCTAAAATAAAAAAGTATTAAGCTTAGCTGATAGTATTTCTTGATAAGGTATTAATGATTAATTAATTAAAAAAAAAAACATATATATTTATTAAAAAAAAAAAATTGAATTTTATTTTTCAATTTATCCCTAATTTTAAGAATGACCCTTATACGTTTGGGTGGGCAAGGGTGGGACTCAATGGCAGACACCTCCTCGTGGTGAGTTCTGGGTGCCAATTATTGTTAATATTTTGTGAAAATAAGCGAAGTACTACTAACAAAAAGAAAATTTAGCGAAGTTTGGAGGGGTGCACCCGAGTGGCTGGGAGGCTAAATATATCCATAAATTAAAAATATTCTTTTTGCATGCATAAGAAATCATTGCAAATCATTTCCCAATACAGGCGATATATTTTGATAATTATTTATTTTTTTATTTTTTAGGGCCCGGCGGGGGGTCTAAACATTTAAAATTTAAAAAATTAAAAAAACCTATTTAAACTACAGATCAATACACAACTTTTCCCACTACAGGCAATTTGAAATTTAAAAAAAAGTTAAAAATCGGCCCACCCTAATATAGGTGTTCATAGAAACTTTTTTTCTCACTTTTTGACGTAAAATCTGAATATTAAAAATAATTTTAAAATATTTCAAGTTTTTGTTCAAACAAACGAAAATCGTTTTTCTCATAAAGGCATAGATTTTCTTAAATTTGGTCTTAAAAAGATGCCAAAGCTCTAAATAATTAAACTACGAAAAAAAACTTGGGTTATATGAAAGTCGAGCTAAAAATTGTTTCCAGACCGGTGTGCTTTGTATTAAGCAAGAAATAATGAAATAATTGCACATTTTTAGTTACAGAACTGCCCGGAAATCTGTATTCCTATTTTGCTTTCCCTGCTTGAACTGAGGAAAAGCCTTGGTTTAATAAAAAAATCAAACTAAAAAATATGATATTTTTTTCACAAAAATTTGAAAATTGCTATATAAGTGTTTTTAAGGTTCCTGAAATTGAATCTGATAATATTTTTTTTAACTCCAACCCCGCGTGGGTGAGGAGGTAAATATATTTAAATATTTTCAATTTTTGTCAAAATTTGTATATAGGGGTTTTTGGGGTCGACAAAAACTAAATCTGAATAAATTTTTTCTAATTCCACCCCCTGAGGGGCGGAGGGTAGTTTTCGTGAAAATTGCTATATTGGGGGTTTTGTGGTTGCTGAAAGCGAATCTGATAATAAAAAATTCTAACTCCACCCCTGAGGGGCGGGGGGTAGTTTTCGTGAAAATTTGTATATTGGGGTTTTTGAGGTTGCTGAAAGTAAACCTGATAATAAAAAAATCCTAACTTCACCCCCTTAGGGACGGGGGGTAGTTTTCGTAAAAATTTGTATATTGGGGTTTTTAAGGTTGCTGAAAGTGATCTGATTATCAGATTACTACATCAGAAATCCATTTCACGCGCGGTGGAAAATGGAAAAGCTTTTTTACTGGACTGGACTCATATTAACCCATAAAAACGCATTATACCTTAGTTAACCCAGAAAAACTTATAAAATTCATAAGTCCATAATTATGCGTAAAAACCCATATTAACTGGTAATAACCTACAACAATCCATAATAAAAAAAAATCTGTAATATTTATATTAATCCACAAAAACTCATAAATCTCATAAAAGTCCATATTAATCCTTAAAAACCCGTATTAACTTGTAATAATCCATAATACCCATGTTTCATATAAAAAATTCATAAGAAAACCATAATAAAATTAAAATAATTAAAATTATACTGCTCAGTAAAAAACCTTTCCTCCATTTTTTTTAACCCTGGGCGTGAAATGGATTTTTTATTATTAGAATCAGTTTCAATAACCTCGAAAACCCTTATACCGGGTGTCACAGATCCAATGTACACCCCCTTAACTTCTGTATTTGTAAAGAAATATCAACTTTTGACATATAAAACAACATTTAGCTACTTCCGGTTTTACCGGAAGTTCTGACAACTTTCACATTTTAAGTGCCACATCTAAATACTTTACATTTTTGGAATCTGAGTGAAATTTCAAATGTCAATTTTTATTATTAAAAATAAATAAAATTTATATGTATATATATATATATATATATATGTATATATAAATAGAAATTAATAATATATTATATAGGGGTGCATATAAAAGCTACACACTGTTTTAAGGCATTGTTATTTGTGCTGCAAATCGACGCACACGACGCACAGTGAGGGGCCTTTGTGCGTCTAAAACACAATTAAAGTGTTAAAATTTCGCGAAAGAAAAAATTAGCAGTTTATAAAAACTTTGTGTATTATAAAGATCGTGTGTACAAATTTGTCTTAAGATTAATTTGTCTGAAGACAATGTTTTTTTCGAGGTTTTTGGAAATGTGTAAAATATGACAAAATTGCTTGATAGGGAAAAGTTTACTCCGTTGATAATGGTGTTGTTTTGGATTGATTGGCAGTTTTCTTAATTATTTTAAAAAATTATGTCTTTTAGAGGTAATTTTTTAGGCGAGGTAATGTCCGTGCGATGTATTTTCTTCGGAGATAGTAGTAGTAGTAGTAGTAGTAGTAGTAGTAGTAAGGGTGGGGAGGCTACAAGCCAGGCAACTAGGCCATTATGGCCCTTTTTGCCAGCCCCGAGCTGTCCCAGCCACACATCTACCCTACTCCCTGCCTAAACCTGCCGGACCTCCTTATAAAGGTCGCGATATCTGTCCAGGCAAGGGTACGCAACTCCTCTCTTCGGAGAGTTGCCACTCCGAAGATCTCCTGTCGTATTCTGCCGAACCGATCGCATTGTCCTAGGAAATGGAAGGGCGATTCTTCGTCTATCCCGCAACCCGAACAGACGGGGTCGTAACCGACCTTCATCTTGAACAGGTGCCTTCCTAGTCCACAGTGACCCGTGAGGATCCCTGTGAGTTGGCTGATCGTGGCTCGGCTTCTTCCTAGTAGCCACGGGGTTTTTGACTTGCTTGGACCGGAAAGGAAGTCCTTTGCCTGTCTGCAGTTCGTGACCGTTGACCAGCTTTCCCTTAGTTTTTCTCCAGCCCACGTGTTGAGGGCTGATGTGACTTGTTTCCTTGTAATACCAAGCATGGGTTCGGGTCCCATGCACGGAGTCTCGGCTCCGAGCCTGGCAAGTTCGTCTGCCTTCTCGTTGCCTGGTATCCCGCTGTGTCCAGGGACCCATATAAGGTGGACTCTTTTGTTCCACGCTAGCTCCTCCAGGGCTTCTATGCATTCCTGCACAAGACTGGATCTTGTGCCGGGTGCACTGAGAGCCTTGAGGGCTGCTTGGCTGTCGGAGCAGATGTATACATCTGATCCGTTACTCCCTAGAACCTCTTCGCATCTTGCCCCTTCCTGTATCGCAAAGACTTCCGCTTGGAATACCGTGGGGTACCTGCCGAGCGAATAGCTCTTTTGAACCCCCGTGTCTTGTACAAAGAAGCCTGCGCCCGAGCTTTGCGTGCTTTCCATCCGGGAGCCGTCTGTATAGCACACTGTTGCGTTTTGGGCAAAATTAACTTCCTTGTTCTCCCACTCGTGTTTTTTTGGCATAGTGAGAGAGAATGCTCTGTCAAACCTTAATCGGTCTTCCGCCTCTATCACCTTGATGCTGCTGATAGGTAACTCTACTCTGGCAACATCGGCGATTTTTGTATGTCCGTAGACTGCCCCTTCACCCAGCCAGCATCCAACATCTCTCATTCTAAGGTAGCTAGCCATTGCCTCCCTCCTTATCCAGGACGGAAGCGTTATCAGCCCCAGTAGAACTTCTAGTGCTGATGTGGGGGTCGTCCTGAATGCGCCGGTGATCCCGAGACACGCTAGTCTTTGGATTTTACTCAGACTCCGAGCTACTGTGGTTTTGCTGACGCTTGGCCACCATACCACCGAGCCATATTGGACTCTGGGTCTAATGACGGCGGTATAGATCCATAATAGAATCTGTGGGGTCATGCCCCAGCTTTTTCCCACTGCCCGACGCAAGTGCCAGAAGGTCGCAATCGACTTGTCAATGACTTTGTCTACATGCGCCTTCCAGTTGAGTTTACTGTCTAGGGTTACTCCCAAGTACTTGACCTCTTGTGAGAGCACAAGCGGTTTTCCGTACATTTGGGGGGCCCTAAAGTTCTCTATCTTTCTCCTATTGGTAAAGAGGATAAGCTCAGTCTTTGTTGGGTTGACTGATAAGCCTTTTTCCTCACACCACTCTTCTATTATCCTGCAGGCTGTCTGGATTCTTTCACAGACCGTGCCCAAGAACCTTCCAGTGACTAGGACCGTGCCATCATCTGCAAATGCTTGTGCGTATAGCCCAGCGGCCGTCAGCCTCTCTAGGAGACCGTCCATAACTAGACACCATAAGTGAGGTGAAAGACAACTGCCCTGTGGACATCCACCCCTCACCCCGATGTCCAGACGACAGTCCCCCAGAGAGGCCATGACATTCCTCTCTACCAGCGCAGATCTTACCCAACTAACCAGCGCTGGCGGGGTGCCCCTTGCTAATAGCGCATTGCAGATGGTTGACGTTCTTGCCCTGTCGAATGCTCCCTCTACGTCAAAGAATATGGCTAACGCCCATTCTTTGTGGTGTAATGCCTTTTCGACTCTTCGCACTATAGCGTGGAGGGCCGAGTCTGTCGACCTGTCTCGCCTATATGCGTGTTGTCCTCTATGGAAAGGATGCCTGCTAAGCACTCCTTCCATCAGGTACCGGTCCACTATTTTTCCAGCGTTTTCAGCAGGAAAGATGTAAGGCTTATTGGTCTGAAGGATTTGGCGGTGGTGTAATCCTTCCTCCCCGGTTTGGGGATGAAGACCACTCTTGCCCTCCTCCATTCCTTTGGAACATATCCCAGCGCCAGGCTGGCCTTAAAGATCCTCTTCACGCTGGGAAGAATGATCTCTATGCCCGCCTGGAGTAGCGCTGGGAATATGCCATCCGGTCCTGCTGCCTTGTATGGGTCGAACTCTTTCACCGCCCATTTGATCGCGCCGTCTTTGATAACCTCCTCGGCCAGGGGACCCTGTTATCTTGTTCGACGCTTTCAAGTGAGTCTCCAGCAGTAGTCTTAAGGACTCTTCGCTGGAGGTGGTCCAACTCCCATCTTGTCTCTGTAGCGAGCCTACCGATTTATTAGACGTGCCGCTAAGAATTTTCATCAGCCTTGCAGAATCCGCAGTATTTCCTCCAGCTTTGTTTCTTGCTTCGTTTAAGCTCCTTTTTAAAATCCCTTCTCACCTCTCTATACCTATCCCATGAGGACTCTGTGTCTTCCCTAAAGGCTTGGTTGAATGCCCGCCAAACTCCTTGCGCAGGGTGTCCAGCGTGCCATTCCACCATGGGACCTTTCGGTCCTTGGCCTCCCTGAGTGGACAAGCCTCCTCATAAGCTGAGATTATGGTATTATTTAGAATGGCGACCTCTTTGTCTAATTGTTCCTCTGTGAGTATCTCACTGTCTGAATCCCAGTTATGACTTTTGAGCTGGGAGAGGTAATTCTCCCAGTCCGTTGCCCTTGGGTTTCTTTTCATGATTGGATCGGGTTTGTCCGACCTTAACTCAAATCTTACCATTCGATGGTCCGACATGGTTATGTCCGACGACACCCTCCAATTCAAAATGTTCTCTGATAGAGTGATAGATACCAGCGTTATATCAATCACCTCCTTTCGGACTCGATTGACAAACGTTGGCTTCTTCCCTCTATTCATTATCTTTAAATTGGTCGATGCTAGGTACCCCAACAAGGTTTCCCCCCTAGGGTTTATACCCTTGCTTCCCCACCACGTGGTGTGCGTTCGCGTCGCATCCCATAATTACTGGTAGGCGCTGTTCATTCGCGAATTCCACCAGGCGCACTAACTCCCTCGAGGGAAGTACGCCGTCGTACGGCAAATATAAGCTACCCACCACCACCTTATGACTAATGCCTCTTACCTTGTGCTCCAGAATAGCTGCCGTTACATCCTTGGTGCCCAGCTGGGTCAATGGAACCACGTTCAGCTCCTTAGATGCCAGGATACATGTTCTGATGTGTTCGTCCTCTTTGCCAACTATAATTTTATAGCCGGCTGCACCTAACCCCCTTACGTTGTTCCTGTAAACATAAGGTTCCTGTACCAATACGATCTCGCCTACCTTGTTAGCAAGAGCGCTTACCAGTTCCCCAGTTGCACTCTTGCTATGCTGTAGGTTGATCTGGCTTACCTTTAACGCCGCCATTGATGGGGTCACTCATGGGGCGTGGTTGGCAAAACTTATGTGGTCCGCTGGGAGCCGCTCGCGCCCGAGAAGCCGCGGCTGACAACTCCGCTCCAAGATGTGACCTTCCTTACGGAAATAGTCATCAGCTCGAAGCACAGCTGCCAGCTCGCCCCCTCTAGGCGCCTGACGGCGTCCCTTTCTACCACAAAAGTCAGGAACCAGTCTCCTGCCTCTCCCGTCGTCTAGATGTGACGCCATCCCTCGATGTTGAGCGAGGGATTCTGGAAAGCCATCAGCCTCTTTACCTTGCCTAGGTCCAGCTCTTTCTTCCTTAGCCAGAAGCCTACCTTCTCCGGCCATGGAGCGTCAGCTGCCGCCACCTTGGTGAAGGCAACCCCCTCCAGGGTCGGAGTTGGCCAGGTTTCCAGCAGCCAGCGCTTTGTTGGCAGGGTCATGGTCGTTATCAGGAACCAGCCGGGAAATACCACGCCTGAGTTCCTGAAGCTGAGGGGACCTACAGGGGGAGTTGCCTCTATAGCCCTGAACATCTCCTCCACCATGCTCGCCCTCAAGCGCTCTGCCTCTTCGGGCGTAACCTTACCGTCCTCCCTATCCGACCTTATTACCACCTGCAGCTCCTTCTTCGAAGGGTCCTCGGTGGTTTCGGGATCGGACATTTGCGTCGGCGCGTTACCCTCTCCCCTCTCCAGGGAGGAGACCTGATGGCGTGTGCCACCCTCCCCTCTATGGAGAGGCGAGACGTGCCTGCGCTTTCCGCCGTTGGGAGGGGTGCGGTAGTGGTTAGCCCTTTTCCTTGAGCTACCTGGAGGTGTTTCTTTGTCTGTCCTCAGTCTCTTTTTGCTCGCCTCTGGCTTAGAACTGGAGGTTCCTTGGAGCCTCCTTTCCTCGCCTCGGGCGGACGCCGGAGCCGTTGGCAGCGCAAAGAGCTTCTTGGCCACTCTCCTTTCGTTCCTGGCTGATGGACCTCTCCCTTGAGTTTGGCTAGGTTTCTGAGTTCTTCGGAGGTAACGTCCTATCGAGGTAATTTCGCACACGACGCACAGTGAGGGGCCTTTGTGCGTCTAAAACACAATTAAAGTGTTAAAATTTCGCGAAAGAAAAAATTAGCAGTTTATAAAAACTTTGTGTATTATAAAGATCGTGTGTACAAATTTGTCTTAAGATTAATTTGTCTGAAGACAATGTTTTTTTCGAGGTTTTTGGAAATGTGTAAAATATGACAAAATTGCTTGATAGGGAAAAGTTCACTCCGTTGATAATGGTGTTGTTTTGGATTGATTGGCAGTTTTCTTAATTATTTTAAAAAATTATGTCTTTTAGAGGTAATTTTTTAGGCGAGGTAATGTCCGTGCGATGTATTTTCTTCGGAGGTAACGTCCTATCGAGGTAATTTCCATGCGAGTTAATGGGTTTTCGAGGTAAAATTTTTCGAAGTAAAGGTGTTCGAGGTAATTTTTTTCGACAATTTTTTTCGAAGTTAAGCCCCTATCCGGTTCTTAAAGCATTTAACAAATAATGATAATTATTGAGGTCATGTATTACTTGCATTTTGTTGATTCCCATATAAACCGTAATTTATATTTCTTTACCAGAACATTGTATCCGGTTTTACCGGAAGTGCTGAAAACTTTCACATTTTAAGTGCGACATCTAAATGCCTTACATTTTTGGAATCTGTATACTTTTCTGAAACCACTGATACCACATAAGTGACATTATAAATGTCAAATTTTATTTTAATTTTGTTTTAATTTTTTAACTAGGTGTGCCATGAAATCTTTAATAAACTCTAATGGACACCAGAAATGCTAAAAAAATAATTTTCGCTTAACTTTTATAATTCTTTAAATTAGGAGATTTTAAGCGAACCTAGAATTTGGTACCCATGTAAATCCGTGGTAACATGATACCATTTAAAAGTGCAAAAAATAAGGAAACGATCCATGTGCTAACTTTTTATACAAGTCGAATAATTACCAATTTGAATTTTTAATTAACAATTAAAATTATAGTTAAAACGAAAAAAAAAAGGTTATTCCATTTGTATAAAAAGTTAACACATGGATCGTTTCCACAAAAAGTCCAAACCAAATGCTACCATGGTTACTAAATTCAAGAATCGCTTAAAACCTTCTAATTTAAAGAATTATACAAGTTAAGAGATAATTAATTTGGCACCTAGTTAAAAAAATTAAAACAAAATAAAAATAAAAATTGACATTTGAAATTTCACTCAGATTCCAAAAATGTAAAGTATTTAGATGTGGCACTTAAAATGTGAAAGTTGTCAGAACTTCCGGTAAAACCGGAAGTAGCTAAATGTTGTTTTATATGTCAAAAGTTGATATTTCTTAGGTACATTATAGGTGCCAAATTTTATCTTTACAAATACAGAAATTAAGGGGGTGTACATTGGATCTGTGACACCCGGTATAAGGGTTTTCGAGGTTATTGAAACTGATTCTAATAATAAAAAATCCATTTCAAGCCCAGGGTTAAAAAAAATGGAGGAAAGGTTTTTTACTGAACAGTATAATTTTAATTATTCTAATTTTATTATGGTTTTCTTATGAATTTTTTATATGAAACATGGGTATTATGGATTATTACAAGTTAATACGGGTTTTTAAGGATTAATATGGACTTTTATGAGATTTATGAGTTTTTGTGGATTAATATAAATATTACGGATTTTTATGGGTAATATGGTTTATTATGGATTGTTGTAGGTTATTACCAGTTAATATGGGTTTTTACGCATAATTATGGACCCTTATGAATTTTATGTTTTTCTGGGTTAACTAAGGTATAACGCGTTTTTATGGGTTAATATGCACAAAAACTCTCTTCACAGATTGAAAGAGGGTTGTCTGAAGAATAAAACCTGTTAATATTAAAATCCTCCCCCGAGCCCTTTTCGAGAAAATGGGGTTTAAAAAGGCTTAAATGGGCCTAAATTTAGTTTTCTAGGGATTTTATAAAAATGGCTAACCCGACGAAAAAAACTGTTCCGTTATAAAAGATAGACAAAAAAATTATCTACAAACCGCTTTTTTAATGAACTCGCTAGCTCAAACCCTTACCGTTTTATAGCTCAAACAAAGTTGAATATTAAGATAGCTTATTGTCAATCATTTTTTAAGCATGCATATTTTGGGTTTTTGTAAAAAAACTCAAAAACCACAATTCCAACAACAAAAATAGTTATTACATAAAAGATTTTTAGTTAAATTCAACACAAACCAACATTTTGTTTATCTCAATAGCTTCAACAGATCAAGAGATATATAGCTTCAAATGTTATCGTTTTAAATCTCATTACAATTTTTTCCTTCATATGCAATAAATTGGTTTTTTGTAAATATCTTAAAATCGAGTAGGTAAAAGAAAAAAAATCATATGACTGAAAAAATAGCTAAGAAAATTATCTAAAAAACGCTGTTTGTTTACTTAGCTCTTTTGGTTTGCAAAATATAGCTCGTGAAAGTTAGATTGCAGTTATAGTTATAAAGTACTTTACTAATTACGTGTGTTAATTTAAGATTGGGGTTTAAAATAAAAATAATTAGTATTTAAAATAAAAAACTTTTATTTACACAATTATCCACAATTTTCATTTGTAATTTACAAATGTTGTCTTTAACTATAGGTACATTTACTAAGTATATGAATAGAACTATAAATGTGTTGAAGAAAATTCAACTACAGCTTTCTTAAGTTGTATTCTGTAATCAGGATCATCCATAAAATTGATTTTATATTTATTCCAAGATTTAAGAAACTCCCTATGAATTGATTCTCCTGCTTGTTCAGACCAAAGACCAAGCCCACTCTGGTTTAAAAAATAAAGGGAATGTTCTAACACTATATGAATTAATTAATTAATTTAGTGTAATGGAAATTTCCGTAGCTTTGATTGCTTTGTTTAATTCTTTTAAATGCTTTTTTAATTCCGGGCTTACTTTTTTTGTAGAAAAGCAGTCTTCTACTACTTTGTTCATAGCCTTAAAGACTGTAATAAATGGAACAATGGCTAGTGGATTGATTGAGCCTAGAATAATGGGATCATTTAATCTGTCAGCTTCCTTTAAAAGTTTCCTACAAGCATTGCCCTCAAATATGCACCCATGATAATTTTTTGGCAATAAGTTTGAGCTTCTTAGGCCAAATTAATGCTCTTTCTCTTCCCAGTAGCGGTACCAACCCATCCCAAAACAAATGGTTGACAACTCCTTGCAACATATGAAGTTCTGGTATCACGCATTTTTCTATAATATATGTTTTATCTTCTTCTTCAAACAGAGGCATGTTTATTGTATTATGACAGTCTTTGGCATAATTTTTGTTTTTTCCGAGAGAACAAAATCTTTTGTAACTGTCTCGAAGATCGCCATATGTTTTTAAACTCATACATTCAATTGATATATCAAGTGCATCTTTCTTTGCTGTATCTTCCTCTGTTCCTTCTTCTTCTTTTTATACTTCTTCTTTTTCTTCTTCTTCTTTTCCTTCTTCTTCTTTTTCTTCGTTATTATCTCTTAATTCATGTAGGGTAACAAAGCAATATGGGCTGGGGTACGTTGATGTCGCCGTTTGTTGACCATTTACTATAAGTATTAATTTGAAATCAGCCACAAATTTAAATGGAATATTATTAATTTTTGTTAATTCGAAGAGCAATTTTATATTTTCATATGTTTCTTTGATTTCAGGAACAATACATAGCATAATAATTCTCTGCACGCTGGTTAATTTGGCCTTTTTTGCACTGCTTCCGCCTTCTGTGTATAGGCTTCTTCTTGGTTTTTTTATTTTCCAGTTCAGTTTTTTCGGCGCCTAGGCAATAATTTTCAGGAAGCAATGTCATGCTTAATTTAAAAAAGCCCTGTCCTCCATCAGCCATATTTTAATATACACTTTATCTCTTTCATCTCTGGCTTCGAGTACAGCATCTAAAAGCTCTTCTGCGTCTGCCCAAATAACTGGTCTTGCTTTCTTTTCGTGGTCGTCTACAAAAATTTCAAATATTCCATCTTTATAGATGTCCTTTAATGTCTTGGAACGTTTACTAATATGAGTCCCATAATATGCTGGCACCGAATTCCTTCCTGTACTGCATCTTAAGAAATTAGTAATTTTTTTCATTTGCGATGCGGAAGCATCCAAGTTCACTTGATAATTATCTAATGCTTCAGTGGAAAAAAGGGCTTTTTCTTTGTATTTTGGACTTAGAAGCAGACTTGCACGTCTTCCTTTAGTGGCCAAGTTCAGGTTCATGTTTTAATTCTGGGAATTATCAGCATTATTTTTTTTTCTTAGCATTGGATGAATAATTAGATCCTGTTGTTTTTCTGGCAAGTTTTCTACAGTTTTCAGTACGTTTGCAGAAACATTCATGGCATTACATGAGTGTCTTTTTCCTTTGCCAATTATTTCAAAACATACTTTACACAATTCTAATGAATTTCTAGTTTCTTCCTTTGATGTTTGAGGCATTTGTGACACTGTTAATTGCGGAATTTTTATTTATTTTTTAATTGCGTTGATTCTTGCTATCGAGCAAATGTGACTGCAATTACAGTTTTTTTCGTTTTGTTCTCTATCGGGACAAGATCTGGTATTTGAAAATGGTAAAACAGCTTCTAAAAAATTTGGAATATTTGGTAAAGGCCTTTTAGTAATACCCTTTTCCCTTTCGCTAAGGGAATGGCGACATGTAGTACATATAGAAACAGGAAACCTTGGATTTAAAATTTCGTATTTCGGGTCTAAAAATTTCTTTAATGAATTTTCAAGAATATTTTTAATATAAAACTTTTCTGGATTCGATTTTCCAAAACTGATTTTTTTTCCACATCCTGCACAAACTTTTTTTCTGTTTTCTTCATGAAACAACTTGTCTTTCGGCATTTTCACTAATTATAATTATCTTTTTGGTACGCTTGCTCAATTTAAAATCATGTTTTTAAAGGATTGTTTCCTTTTATAATTATCAATTATTAATCTTTTGTCCAATAAGGGTTCATAAACAAATAATGTGTCCCTAATTACCTAATCAGGGTAATACATTACTTTAAAGATTAAATTTTTGTTTTACTGTAACTAAAGAAAGGTTGACCTCGCAGGCTTTTTAAGTTAAGGATTATAATCCATAAAGATTAGTAGAAAAATACCTCTGCTTATAGTACAATTGGACCCTTTATGCAAAAAGTAAGCCAACCTATTAAAAAAAAGAGATAATGTCGTATACTGATCTAGAAATGTCCATACTACATTCCTACCCACAATATTTAAATATTGTGGGTTGGTTGCTTTTTACATAACATGGCCCAATTAGGAGTTTTTTATAATATTTTTATTACAAACAACGTTAAGAATTAACATTTTGCTACACATTAATATTATAAAAAAATTATATATATATATATATATATATATATATATATATATATATTCAAAATATTACAATATTTTCTTACTTTCACGAGCTATAGTTTGCAAACCAAAAGAGCTAAGTAAACAAATAAAACAGCGTTTTTTAGATAATTTTCTTAGCTATTTTTTCACTCATATGATTTTTTTTCTTTTACCTACTCGATTTTAAGATATTTACAAAAAACCAATTTATTGCATATGAAGGAAAAAATTGTAACATGAAATTTAAAACGATAACATTTGAAGCTATATATCTCTTGATCTATTAAAGCTATTTAAGATAAACAAAATGTTGATTTGTGTTGAATTTAACTAAGAATCTTTATGTAATGGCCCCCATTATTGTAATTTATATCATAAATTAACTTCTTATTTTTGTAAAACATTTTTAAGCCATTAAATAAATAGTTTTTCGGTTTAAACAGAAAAGTTTCCGGCGAGAATAGAATTAAAAAGTTTTATTAATTAGTTTTGTACATTCAGTAAGTAAAAAAAACACAAAAATCTCTCTCACGATGTGTGCGACGCTTAAAAGTTCAATTAAAAAAGTGCCGCCCCCGCTGCCGCCCTCACTACCGCCCCCTAATTTTATAGAAACTCGAGTAATATTAAAGAACTTTCACTTTCGGGTTTAGACCGTGTTAATGGATTTTCACTTTTCGACGTTTCGTCTCTTACTACTAGAGACATCTTCAGGGATTAATCTGAAACTAAGTTTCGAATCAACTTGTGTCACTATTTATGACGAGTTGTGGTTATTCACCCGTGACGAGGTTTTTCCTATCAAAGACTTCCATATTGCAGGTAAGTGGTAACCAGTGTCCCGATTGATATTGTTAGGATGCTTGATGATTTCTATCGATTCCCGTATCTTCCTTGGCATTTTCTGTTTTCTGTTAATATTTGTTTTGTTTCAGACAAATTGATTTTATGACCCTGTTTCATGTACATGTTCGGCTACTGCCGATAAGGAAATTTGTTCTTTCTTATATTGAGCTCATGCTCTTGAAGTCTTGTAGAAATTTTCTCTTAGATTCACCTATGTAAACCGTACCACAGGAGCAGGGTATTTTATATACGCCTTCTGAACTCAGGGGTATTTTGTCTTTTGTTGAAGTCAAACATTGACCTAATTTTTGGTTGGACCGAAATATAGGCTTAATATTTGACCTCTTCAAAAGTTTACCTATTTTATCCGTGATACCGCTTACATAGGGAAGTATAACTTGTGTCTGTCTGTCATTGTCACTATTGTCCTGTTGTTTGGGTCTGGGATTTCTGTATTTGTATATGGTCTTATTAATGTCTTTTTTGGTATAACCGTTCATGGTCAAGGCTTTGGTTAGTTTAAGGAGTTCTGTGTCTAGGGAATTCTTGTCTGAAAACATGAAAGCCTATGAACAAGTGAATTAACTACCGAGCGTTTTTTGAGAGGGATGGTGATGTGAAAATGCGTTTAGGTATCTGTCAGTGTGGGTTTTCTTCCTGTATACCGAGTGTCCTATTGAGCCATTTCCGTTTTGTAAACCAAAACGTCCAAAAAGGGAAGTGATCCGTTGTTCTCAATTTCCATCGTAAACCGTATAGATTTATGTTGGAATTTAGGTGATTTAGAAAACCTTGAAGGCTTTCCATGCCATGGGGGCCAAATAGCATAGACATCGTCTACGTATCTGCGCCAAATTTTAGGTTTTAATGGAAATGACTCAATAGCTTTT
>CAUEHQ010000346.1:0-13874 GCA_958510825.1 Brachypterus glaber
GTTTTAAAGCGAGGATCGTGACGTAGTAAGGAGCGGCAATCCGACCCTGCGGATTTGCAAGCCACGCCTACCGCGGTCTCTGCGCGATAAAGAAAAACCTCATCGCTTAACAGTTCGTTGTTGTATATCAAACAACTGCACTCATTTGTATATACCGAACAAGTTTACTTTTTTTTGTTGTATTCTATGCAATATATAGTGGTTGGCGCATATACAACTATTTATTGTTGTATACTATAACCTAATTACGCTATTGTTCTTTCAGTCTACGACTAAAAAAAAAGGTTCTCGCCTGATTTACCCCTGCAGGCCTACCAGGCCTGCCTAATAATTTTGACGACTAAAAAAAGGTCCTCCTTAACCCTTTCAAAAAGCTTTACCTACCTAGCACATTATTTTGACGACTAAGAAAAGTCCAAACGCCAGCGCCCCTCTAGACTGGCACCCTGAAGCAGGGGTGTACTTGATTTATGCAAAGGCCAGCTTTGGGCATCCTCATTTTTTTTTTGTTGGCAACGAATTGTTGCATAATAATTATTGTGGTTTGATATACATATTTATATTTTTTTGAATATTTGTAAATTTATTAGGATGTTTAACGCCACAAGGCAACAGAGTGCACTTGAAAAAAGTCGATTAGCCTATTAATTAAATTTATTTTAGCTATTTTATGATCTTGTTTTGAATTTTAATTAAATTTATATTTATAAACATGCTTAAAAATGAATAAATAAAAGATTATTTTGACATAACAATTCTTACCAGTCGGGTCTGTTTATTCAACTACAGATAAAAAAATAATATGTATCTTCATTTAACAAAATGATTTATTTTGACTAGTTACAGCGTGGCCTTTGAAAGGGACGGGTGTAGCCTTCTTGGCACATTCCAGTGCAGCGAATTCGCCATCTTTTATGATGTGCCTTGTGTATTTTTGTTTTGCCATCTTCTATGATGTGCCAAGAGTATTTTTATATTAATGTATTATGTACAAGTTAAAGTGAACCATACATTTATGGTTATTAATCATGTGAACTTTTGAATTTTAAGTTAATAATAATGGACGTTTAAAGATAATTTTTTTGTGTGTTTTTAATGATAACTTTTTATATTAGCGTGGAAATTACTACAGTAGTAATTTATCAGTGATAGTGCGCAAGTCAGGATACATATCCGATTAGTACTTGCGCACTGGAAACCTCATGATTATATAGAGAAACCCTGGTTAATTATTCGGAAGAAAAATACCAAATAAATAGAGAGAGGGAGAGAGATTTATTTTGACATAATAAAAAATATAGAAGGTAGACCATCTAAGACGGATCAGCTATTTTTTGGCGTATTTGTTTAAGCTGTCGAATTTATATTCATACACTGATAGAAAAATCCAAAAATATTAATACAAAACGTTGTTGTGTCAACTTTTAGGTATATAATACAATTTTTACGATTGTTCTAAAACATTATAACGTTATATTAAATACAATCAAACCATATATATACGAAACAACTTTATAGTATTTAATTTTACAACAACAATGTTGTACTATTTTATACTATTAAGTTTATGAAGAATGATTAATAAAGATGGCAGAAATCAACTGATTTTACCGAAATTTTGATATTTTGGGATGAAATTTCCATGTGCATAAGTGTACCTAACGCTAAGCATATACATGTACATGTAATTACATAGTTTTTGTGTGCACATATATGTAATATGTGAATTTAAAATATAATGCCTACAATTTGTTGTTGTAAATTGAACAACTGCACTGGTTTGTAAATACCGAACGCGTTTACTTGTTTGTTGTTGTATTCTATGCAATATATAGTTCTTGGCGCATATACAACTATTTATTGTTGTATTATGTAACCTAATTACGCTATTTATTACGATAGTGTTCGATCAGTGTATCATAGACACTAGCAAGGATGATAAAAATTTGCGTTACGTAATACTTGAACGTTCCCTATGGTATGATCTAAATTTTCTAATCGCGAATCTTTTATGTCAGCTATGACAATTAAACTTTAATTTAAAGTTGGACTTTTTTACTTTCTCTTAAAATTAGGGTAAAAAACATTTTTTTTCAGTTTCTTTTTTCGTTTTTCGAAAAAATAATATATTTTAAATTCTTTTTTATTTTGCTTTCCCATTTTGAAAATTATCAAAATTTCGGAAAGCCTTGTATTCGTGCAAAAATTTTCAAACATTTTTTTGCGTATTTTTGCGTTTTATGACGTTTTATGTCCAATTAAATCAATTTCAAGCAAAAATAAAAAATTTTCGGCCGGTCGGTAAGGTTGCTAAAAGTAAATCTAATAATAAAAAATCCATTTTACACGCGGAGGTGTAAAATGGGAAAGCTCTTTTACTGGGCAGTGTATTTTCTTTTGTTTTTGGTTATAGTGAACTATTAGATAACGTTTCGGGAGCTATGTTTTTTTTTGATATTTTTATTTATTTTAAACACTTTTGATAACTTATTTCTGAATTACCTTGTATGTTAAATAATAATTTCGTAAATTTTCATGATTTTTAAAAAAATTATACATTATATATAGTTGTTTTTATAATATTAGAAAGCTTTGTAAAAATTGATTTTCATAAAAATCGCACTTTTTAAAACAATACATACTTATACTAATTTTTCTTGCGAATGCATATGTTATAATCTCAGATTTTAACTACCTTATTATTTTATAAGTATGTACATATAAATAATTATGTATAAGATAATACTTTATATTATATTGTACTTTCCCTTAAATAATTAGTTCCGTTTTTGATATTAGTATTATTAAAATACTAATAATGTCTTTATTATTGATGAAATTAAAAAACAAAAAATTATTCTGCTTTTTGTTTTAATTTCATTAAAAACAATTCCTAAAACAATCGACCATGTATTAATATGTAATATATTACCTTATAATACGCTTTTACCTTTTACTTTTGAGGATAAATACTTGGCACATCTTATTTTTGCTTAGGACAAAAAAAATTGGGACATTTTTTTGGTAACATAATTTTTAAAATGTGGGCAGGGGGGCATGGGGGATTTTTTTTTAATGAAAAGGGGGGTCGTGTGATACATCATTTTAAAGCAAATAAAATTCTCTATTGGACTGTATATTTTTTTATTTTTTAAACAATATTTTTAAGGTTTTGATTTTTTTAATTTTTTGTGCTAAAAAATGTGATTTTTTAAGTTTTTTTTTGTAAATTTTTATTTATGTCAATTAAAATTAGTTTAAAAGTATAATTTACGTTTTTTTCATCATAAAATTAGTAATTTTAAAAAAAATTGTTTGATTTTTTAGAGAAATTTTAATAAAAATACCTATTTTCAACCCTGTTTTAGACCAAAAAAAAAAAAATGTTTAAAAAATTAAAAAATATATAGTTAAATGGAACATTTTATAAGCTTTAAAATGATGTATTTTACGACCTCTCTTTCTAATTAAAAAAAAATTCTCTAAGCCCCCCTGCCCACATTTCAAGAGCTGAAAGTATCAAATATATGCTAAAAGATAGTTTAAGTTGTCTTATTTAAGATGCTTTTTTTTAGAACTTGATTATCTCCTTTAGTTTACGAGAAAATCGCTGGGTAAATAGAGATTGGACACCTGGTATACAAGATTTGTTTTGGATCAATGAGATATACAACTTTTCAAGATGGGACGCTCCCCCATCCCCCCATAGCTACGGCCCTGCCCTTTTTAAATTTCTGTAGAAAAATAGTTTTTATCCAATACATACAGATAATGAGACAATTACCAGCTTTATTTTAAATAGATAAACTCAATAATAACCCCCGCGTGGCTTTTACTTTATTGAGTGGATAATTATTTATTTTACCCACTCAACTGTCACTTGTCAAATTATTTTCTTGTAAATGTCATTAAAAGTTTTAATAAAAATATGAATTCCTAAGCTATTTATTGGACAAAACCTTGTATGGCACTCATGGGTAAACCGATATTGCCCTCTCGAAAATTAACCTGATTGGCTGACGCCTCGCAGGTTAATTTTCTCATGGGCAATATCTTATTTTACCCACTAGTACCATAAATAACTATTTCATATTTAACTACTTTAAAATATAAATCAGGAATCATCAAAATGTGGTAACTCGAAAAAAATGTTAAAAGTAACACTGAATCCATTAAAAAATTATAGGCTGGTTAATTTTTGTAAATATTTATTTAAAATGATCTTGACAAGATGTTAAATACACATGATTTTGGACACATATGTATTGAATTTGTTTAATAGATGTTTAAAAGTATAATACTATTCGGCAAATATTTAAAAATAATTGCTTAAAAAATAAATTTAAGGTATACCTTTAGGTAAACATAAAATACATATGTAGATATTTCAATATTGTGCAAACTGTAATATTATTTGCATTTCATGGTATTTTATTATAAATTATACACTAGCAATAGGTAACTTTTTTATTTTTAAATATGTTTTTGTTTTATTCGAGGTTTTATTTATATACAGAGCGGTCCAAAAGTCACCCCCCCCCCTCTTAACTTTTGAACCAGTTGAGATATCGACTTCAAATTTGGAACTTTTAAATAAGACAACTTAAACTATCTTTTAGCATATATTTAATACTTTCATCTCTTAAAATGTGGGCCGGGGGGCATGGGGGCACATTTTTTTAAATAGAAAGGGGGTCGTGTGATACATCATTTTAAAGCTTATAAAATTCTCCATTTAACTGTAAATTTTTATTTTTTTTTAAACATTTTTTTTTGGGTTTAAAATAGGGTTGAAGATGGGTATTTTTGTCAAAATTTCTCTAAAAAATCCAAACAATTTGTTAAAAATGCCTAATTTCATAATGAAAAAAAGTAAATTATACTTTTAAACTAATTTTAGTTGACATAAATAAAAATTAACAAAAAAAAAAAAACTTAAAAATTTATTTTTTTAGCACAAAAAACTGAAAAATCAAAACCTTAAAAAACATGTTTAAAAATTTTAAAACTGTATGGTTATATAGAGAATTTTAAAGGCTTTAAAATGATGTATCACACGACCCCCCTTTCCATTTAAAAAAATTTCCCCCCATGCCCCCCTGCTTACATTTTAAGAGATAAAAGTATCAAATATATGCTTAAAGATAGTTTAAGTTGTCTTATTTAAGAGTTCTAAATTTGAAATCGATATCTCAACTCGTTCAAAAGTTAAGAGGGGGGGGGGTGACTTTTGGACCGCACTGTACCTACCTTGTATGCAAGGTAGTCAAAGAGTTTAAAATTTACTGTAAAACAAACACGTGATAGAGTAAAAATTTAAATATATAAGGAGTTATTTATATTATATAAGTTGTATATAAGAGAGAAGTTACAAAAACGTCAAGTCTCAGTTTGGATTCGAACCAGAGTCGCCACGGTTTACGGGCTGATGCTTTACCAACTGAGCTACCAAAAACTAACTAATTAAATTTTTTTTATTTTTCTTAAATTTGTTAGGGAGCGTTCAAGTATTACGTAACGCAAATTGTACCAAAATTCATAAACTTCATACTACGGTTCCCAGGTTATTAAAGGCTGTAGATATTTTATATTTTGGCGACCTCCTAACACACCCCCTATTTGGGGGAGTAGCCAGGGACGATCCGAGGGGTGTGAAGGTAAATTTGCCGACTGCGATTTTGTTTTTCTTTAAAATATTTTGATGACTAAAAAAAAAGCTCACTTCACCCAAAAAAAAAAAAAATTACCCCTTGCCAAAAATTTTAATGACAAGAAAACCTCATCGCCCAAAAATTAATGTTCACCCACTGCCAAGAATTTTGATATAATTAAAATTTCGATGGATTAAAATTCAGGGTTCCCACAATTATTAAATTTTTAAATCTGTCTTTCCAGGTATCCCTGACCAAAATCATGAAATTCCCTATGTCAGACGTTTCTATAAAGGAGATCAGTTAATTCTATATTTTATAAAAATAAAATAAAAAAAAAACAATTTGGTCTTTTTAAATTTTAATTCAGCCTTACAATTTAAAATTTCACAAAAATACAAGAAATTGTAGCACCGCAAACAGATTTTTTTACAAATTTCACGTTTAAGCTTGAGAATATTAAAAAAAAAAACGTAAGAAAGCCCTACTCTGATAATTCAGTTTATTTGTGTCAACAAAATATTTGGTTGGATATGGCCAATTGAATTATTTGGTTGTGACAAATAAATTTTATTTCTGTCCAATAAACTATTTTGTTCTCATTAATAAATCATTTTGAAATTAAAATATTTGTTTACATGAACTAAATATTTATTTGACTCAAATAAAAAAGTCCAAACTTAGCGAAAATTTTTACGATTTTCGGCGCTTAAGTTCTACAATCTTAGATAAAAAAAAACATAAAACAGGCCTTTAAATTTTTACAAAAATGCAAGGAACTCCAGCACCGCGAAAATTTGTACGTATTTCACACCTAAATAAACAAAAAAAAAATAAGAAAGCCCAGGCGAAAATTTTTAAAAACTTGATGGTCTACTTTTATTTTTTAACAGTTTTATTATTCTAAATTTCACAAAAAATGCAAGAAGGCTTTAGCGCTGCAGGCGATTTTTTTTTGAAATATCACGCTTAAGTTCTACAATTTTAAATAAATAAAAAAACCCTAATGCCGCAGACAATTTTTTTTACGAACTTTTATTTTAAAACAGTTTTACAAATTCAAATTTCACAAAAACATAAGAGAGCTCTAGCGCCGCAGGCAATTTTTTTTACGAATTCAAAAGTAAATAAATTGAAAAGAAATAAAGCCTAAGCCAAAATTCCCTGTTTTTTGAAGATTTTTAATATTTTCCCTGTATTTTAGGCAAAAAGTAGCTAAATGCCAGGTTTTCTAGATGCCTGACTTTTTCCTGTTTTTTCTGATCTGCGTGGACCCTGAAAATTGCCGACGGACCTACAATTTTGCCGACTCGGTCGTTTCGTGGGGGGTAGCATAAACATGTTATACGATACAACAACCAGTTGTAGAATCAAGAGGTAAATAACATACAACTGTTATAAATACAACAACAAATGTTATCTTATGTCCTAGTTAGTACTATACTGCCTTTCTAAGCTGAAAGGACCTATCTGTGTATGTTAAACCTATGTAAATAGGACCTTTCTGCTTAGCACGGCAGTATACTGTAGTAGAATTTGTGGTTGGCGCATATATAACAATATGTTGTTGTATTATTAACGCTATTATTCTATCAATGTAGGTAGCTCATTTGGTATACCAACTGAACTGAGTGCTTTATAAAGCACCAGACCACTGGACTTTTTTCCAAATATCTCTTCTGTCCGCTATGCCACTAATAATGTTGTTTCATAAAAATTAAAAGTTATAGATATGCGAAGAGTTGGTAAATTAATTTATTTGAAATTACATCCATGGATAATGACTCATTAGTTTAAATTATCTTATTTTAAACTAGTGGTTCGGGGGATAAATCGCCTCCATAACTTTATTTTTTTTTACTTTTCTAGAATCAAATAGCCCCCTGTTAAAATATTATAACAATAAGCCGTAAAGATAGGTAATGCTACGCATTCCATTGTATACTATTCACAGCGGATGGTATATTTCATCGTCCCAAATAAGGCAAGTTAAAACTATTTAAAACGAAAAATAAAATATTGCCGCCAACAAAAGAATATTTTCCATGTAGGCGGCCTACAGTCAGCATAGGCCTATAGGTTCATTAAAACCAGAAATCAAGTTACAAAAAAAACGACGAAAGACGAAAAATAGATCCAGTTCAACTGTCAACGTGAACTGTCGATCTTCAGCTGTTTGCTGAATATCTCTGGCAGCCAAAGTAAGCGATCGAATTTACCTCTAAGGTTAGATGTGTTAAAAAGTCCGCGAAAATAATAGGTATAACCTAAAAAAACTCACATGTGAGCTTGCAAGCTCGTTGTTTCTTCTACAAAAGGCATTCGAGCAACTCCTTCACTAGACAATGGTAAAACCCCCATGGGCCCATATCGATATCTTTATTAATAACCGAGGGTCTTCGTATAAAAAAAGCCTTACATAAAAACTTTTCGCAAAAAAAATGAACCGACCTTTATGTCTCTAAAAAGTTAAAAAATACTTAAGTCGGTGCCATTTTCACCATTCCATAAATTAATTATAAACAATTATTTCTTTATTGTTTGATGTGAAATTGGCACCGACTTAAGTATTTTTTTTTTTACTTTTTAGAGACATAGAAGTCGGTTCATTTTTTTGCAAATGTTTTTATTTTTTACTTTTTAGAGACACAGAACTTTTTAGATTTGTGACGTCATCTATGCTAAATTATAGCTGTCCTTCCATCTCGGCAAGCTGCTGACGTCACAACGCACTGTTAGTGCGTTGTGACGTCATTATCTTAAAGATAAATTTCTAAAAAATAAAAGTAGTATTTTTATTTCAGCGCCCAAGAGTCCAACCAACCTTATTTTAAACGAAATACTAAAGAAAATCTTGTTAAACTTTAAGCGTTAGGTAATAATCAAACAACGCCTTTTGGTAAAATCACAACATTTATCAATTTCTCTTGGTATTTTAATTACAGGTCCAGAGAATCAAGTTTAGCGGCATTTAAAAGATTTTCAGTGTGTCGTAATATTTAAGTGACCCCTTAATCAAGTTATCCGGCTTATCCGAGTTATCCGATATTTCTCTAAAAATTTGGCTGGTAGTAGAACCAAATTAAGCAGATTTTAAGTGAAATTGCGTTAAATTATTAGATTTATTTTAATTATCCGGCTTACCCGGCATTATCCGAGCGTCAAATTAAAACGGGACCACCTCATGAATGCCTTCTTTAAGTTGCAAGAAGTTTCATCAAATTCCGTTCATTCGTTCCAAAGTTATGCGGGAACAAAACAAAGTCACACGTCGAATTGATAACCTCCTCCTTTTTGGAAGTCGGTTAAAAATTAGGAAGGCATTTTAACCAATCGAAACTGGGTCTATCATGGACAAGAAAAACTTTTTAGATTTTTTTTTAATCGAATTGACTCTTAACATTCACCCAGCCAAACTCAGCTAAAAAATATGTCGTGGAAATGATTTTCTTGCATAAAAATGTTTCCTTTTTTAATAACACAAAACTTTTCCAGTTTTTATCTACATATGTATTATGAATCCACCTCAAGATGCATCGCTCCTTTCAGTTGCTCAATAAAAAAAATCTTTCAGTAGAAATAAAATTAACATTAACAAATTCAACCAAATTTATTCTAAACTTGAACTTGAAATAGTGAATAGCATGTTATATTGCGTAAAAATATAATTCGTGTTGTAAAAACGTTGACCTTAATAAATTCAGAAGGAGGGTGGGCTTCAATTATAAGGTATAATTATATATTATAATTTATAACATGTGGTCTATGGGACATATTAAAATTTAAATTTTTGATCAATTTCAAAATAAATGACGTATTCACAAACAATGTCATTGCTTTCAAGGGGCGAATCTACATCAAAAATATAAAAAGAGTTCCTATAAACATTTGTCAAAAAATGGGTCGTAAGTGACCTAAGGGAATGTTCAAGTATTACGTAACGCTCCTGGGGGGGTGGGGGTCATTTTGGAGTGTTACGCCCATGTTAATGGTATAGGAAAATAGCGTTACAGGGGGGGGTGGTCCAAAATGAACAAAATTTGCGTTACGTAATACTTGAACGTTCCCTAATTCCTTCAGAGTGCCTTAATGTGAGGTTTCAATTCTGTTATTATTCACGCTAGTAGTTTCGAATTTTCAAAAAAAAAAAATCAAAAATCGTCCTAGACAAAGAAAATTTTGGATATCTGTCTGTCTGATGTCACGATTTTTGTGAACATGATAACTCAAGAACGAATAATACGATCGACTCGAAAATTTCAGGAAAATTCAAGTTCTACGAGGAATAGATTTTTTATTATTGTTTTTGAAAGTAATCCCCCAAAAAAAAAGTTATGGGGGGTTAAACTTTTAAAAATATCAAAAAAAGCTGAAAGAAAGAAAAAATTACTATTATTATAAGGATAAATTCTACAAAAAAATAAAAATAAATAAATTTAAAAAAATGTTTTTTTTTTATTTTTCGTTTTTCGCAAAAAAAAAATAATAAAAAAATTAAAAACTTTTTTTTATTTTTTTTTTAAATAATTTTTCGTTTTTAAAAAAAAAATATTTTTTTGTTACTTTTTCTGAAAATTATTTTTTTTATTTGGGAAATGCAATATATCATTTACTGTGAATAATATATAATGGAATGCGTATCACTACATATCTTTACGTATTGTTTAATATCCCTTTGAGCAACGAGGTTTTCCATATAATCTGAAAAAAATATAAAAAAAAGTAAATCGATTTTGTCAAAAAGTGCTTTACACTGATAATTCCTTGTCGTAGTAAATACTAAACGTTTTTGCCTATTTGGAACCCCAGGCAACATTTTTTATTAATTACAAGTTGTTACAGTAAAACATAACAGAACAACGTTATTTTTTACTGTAACAACTGGTAATTAATAACAAATGTTGCCTGGGGTTCCAAATAGGCAAAAACGTTCAGTATTTACCACGGTAACGAATTATCAGTGTAAGGATTATTTTTAATTTTCTCTTCTGTCCGATATGCCACTAATATTTTCTTTCATTATTTTTAATGTTGGCTTTGTTTTACTTAGTAGGCTGTGAACTACAAAATCCATCAAAAAAAAAGGTATTTTTTATTTAAAATTGTTTTTCTATTTTGCGACTCTTATAAGCTCATAATCATATGCATTTTGCGTGTTCTTATAGGCCCATAAGAGGTCTCTACTTTTTTTTCTGTTGGGTTGGCAACATACAAAAGCCTATCTCTTGATGTTTTGCGTGCAAATGTCAATGTCGATTTAAAGTTTAATTTTTTACAAAATTTTGTGTTTGGGTTATTTTTTACCGGGTTAAAATTGTGGACTGGTTAATTGCAGTGAAAAAAGAAGATGTGACTGTAAAATATATCAAACTATCATTTGTTCTTAGAATATTAAACATAGTGTAAACTGTAATGCCAACCCAAAACAAAAATCCCTAAATCAGTCATCAATTTAAAAGTTTTTTAAATTTTAGAGCAAAATAGAAAAAATTGTATAAAGCACTCGTTTCATAACACGTTTTTAGAGCACTATAGTACTATAGTACTACTTGTACTCGTGCGCTAAAAACGTATGTTATGAAACTAGTACTTTAATATACTATAAGGTCCGCCGTGTACTTTTAATGACAGCAATATTTTTATCTGTGTATCTAAGTTTTATGTTGCGCTCTGTTAACTGTAAATCGGATGGTACATTTTATAGTTTTCCATACTCGCTTGCACATCCGTAGGCAATCATTGCCCATTATGGGTACTAAGTATATTATAGTACCCACATTGCAATGCATTGGTACTATACTCTTCGCAGTCTTATGACTAGAAGAGTACTATACGATACTTTTCTCTTTGACCGCTAAAAATAGGTCTTTTAGCTTCTTTTTCAAACATCTGTAATTTCGACTGGAATTGATAAAATGTAACGTAACGTGCTCAAAACTTTTGTCTGTTCGGGAACTTGTGCAAAAAGCAAGATTTATTGATCTAGAAGCATAACATAACTGACTGGATCCCTTTAACTCGATTTTTACTGAGATACTCGATGATTTACTACTTTTTTTGGTGCTTGGAGGGTAGTTTAACCCTCTTTGTGGAGGTGGAATTTCATCAAATCCAAGGGTGATACCCCTTTACGTGTTTTTTATGTTTTATATTACACAAAATGTGTGTTTTTTTTTAACATTTTTCTGTATTATAAAACATAAAAAACACGTAAAGGGGTATCATTCTATAAAAAAAACATCCGTCTTAGTTTTATGATAATTCAAGAACAAAGTATCCGGTCGATCTCAGAATTTCAGGAAAAATCAAGTTATATGAGAGAAAAAAAATCCTTTTATTTTTAAATGAAACTTCATTAAAAAAAGTTATAGGGGGTGGAACTTTTCAAAAAATTATTAAAATTATATAAACTCAAAGTGTTTAGCAAGTAAACATTACTTACTTACTACAGGGGTAGGCAAAAAGGACCATATGGTCTAGTTGCCAGGCTTGACCTCCCCACCATTACTACTACTACTACTACTAACATTACTTTAATGGACGAAAATATTTATACTTATTTAAAAAAAAATATTCATAAACAATAAAGTTATAAGGGGCGCCAAATTTCAAAAAATAATAAAAATAGAAGGAAATATCCTATAAACTCAAAATTTTTAGGAAACATTAAGAGTGTTACATACTTTTTAAAGAGCAAAAAATCACATTTTTCTATTTGCCGTTGAACAACGTTTTTCTCAAAAGTATGTTTTAAACGCGGTAGGAACGATTTCTCAAAAACTACTGAAACCGATTTTGCTGAAATTTTGCACAGTCCTTCTAAATAATGTTAACCCATGACTGAACGAGGATTTTTTTATTTATTCAATTATAACCCATTTTACAAGCCAGTACGTGACCGAAAAATAGCCAAATTTTACTGGAAATCATATTTTCGACTTTCAAACTCTGTCAAATTTTCCTTTACACTTTTTTTCAAATCCTTCGTACAAGCACGAGCTATAAGCATATACTAACAGAAAATTTTTGGATTTTTGATTTCAGTTAAACAGATCGCGAGATATCCTGCCTACCGCGAGGACACTTTTTTTTCGAGGTGGTCTCCGAAAACCAGCTGTCAACGGCTTAATTTTTAATATTTTTTAAGGAAAATTTTTTTGCAACTTCACGAGATATTGTACTTATATATGCCAAAAGTCAAAATATAATAATTCTTTTATTGTTATCAAAAAAAAAAAAATTGAAAAAATGTGCTTTTTTGCTCTTTAAAAGGTATGTAAGGCCCACAAAATAAAAAAAGTGGTCTGTGCTGGGGTTGAGACCCACCTACTCTTATGTATTTTGGATGGTGAACACGAATCTGTCATAAAAAAAGGCACTTCATGGGGCTCATTTCTTTGCTACAACTGAAAAAACTGTCTAAAATGGTAAAAATCTCATATTATTTTAGTGTAACAAAAAAATGAGCCATTGAAGTGCATTTTTTATGACAGATTCTTGTTCACCATTTCAAAATACATAAGAATAGGTGGGTCTAAACCCCAGCACAGACCACTCTTTTTTTTGTGGCCCCAGACAGTTTTTCCAGTGTAGAAAAAAAATTAGCCTATGAAGTGCCTTTTTTATGACAGATTTGTGTTCAGCATCCCAAAACACATAAGAATAGGTGGGTCTCAACCCAGCACAGACCACTTTTTTTATTTTGTGGGCCTTACATACCTTTTAAAGAGAAAAAAAGCACATTTTTTCAATTTTTTTTTTTTGATAACATAATAAGAATTATTATATTTTGACTTTTGGCATATATAAGTACAATATCTCGTGAAGTTGCAAAAAAATTTTCCTTAAAAAATATTAAAAATTAAGCCGTTGACAGCTGGTTTTTCGGAGACCACCTCGAAAAAAAGTGGTCTCAACCCCGGCACAGACGACTATTTTTTTTGTGGGCCATGCTGTTTTACAGTGTAGAAAAAAATGAGCCGATGAAGTGCCTTTTTATGACAGATTCGTGTTCAGCATCCCAAAATACATAAGAATAAGTGGATATCAACCCCAGCACAGACCACTTTTTTTTTTGTGGGCCCAGACAGTTTTTTCAGAGTAGATACAAAATAAGCCCATGAAGTGCCTTTTTTATGGCAGATTCGTGTTCAGCATCCCAAAATTACATAAGAATCCGTGGGTCTTAACCACTGCACAGACCACTTTTTTTTGTGGGTCATA
>CAUEHQ010000347.1:0-38365 GCA_958510825.1 Brachypterus glaber
TGTGGGCTATATCCCGTGAATAATTTAAAATTTTGGACTTTTTATTCGTATAATTTAATATTTAACTATAAAATGATGTATATTATTGTTCCTAGCAAGTATTTAAAGTAACAATTAAATATCATTGTGAAATTTTGTAGGTATGTTTATTTATATTTAAAGAATACAAAAAAAAAGAATAGATTTTTAAAGTGCCATTTTTTGCCATGAATTTTTTTGAAAAAAACATTAAAAAACGGTGATCGCCATGATTCCGGCCGTTTGGATCGACTAAAAAAAGAAAAAGGGGATATTATTCGGTATTGAAGTCGCTATACTGCCTTCTAAGCTAAAAAGCAGTGACTCCATTTGCCATTAGCAGCATTTTCAAAATATTACATCAGAGTTGACGTGAAAACATAGCTATACGACAAATGGAGTTACTGCTTTTTAGCTTAGTAGGGCAGTATACTGCCCTACTACGCTAGAAAGCAGTAGCTCCATTTGTCTACAATCGAAGTTTTGACGTCAACTCTGATGTAATATTTTGAAAACGCTGCTGAGTAATTCCTTCTCAAGTGTTCCAACTTCTGACTTTTATCTCCCCGATTTTGCTCAATTTTGGCATACAGCCCTAAAATAGGCTCCTATTTAACATGAGCTTATTTGTTTTTTTTTGAAAATAATTGTTTTCGGACATATTAGGGTGGACCAATTTATCAACTTTTTGTAGAGCGTTTGCAAAGGTTTTAAAAAAATTATATAACTTCGTTTCTAGCAATGATACGAGGTTGGTTTTAATTTCGTTGGAAAGACAATAAAGTTCTGGATTAGAGCATATATATTTTAACGTTTTTTCTTAAAACAAAATGGCGGACCTAGATCTCTAACCTAAAAATTTTCAATCCATTATAGCAAAAATACATACTCCCTAAATTTTCTTCATATTAACAGGAAATACTCCTAAATAGTGGTACATTAACACCTCAAAATATTTTGCTCGGAATCAAATATTAGTGGAAGATACAGCAAAAAATATATAAACAAAAATTTTTTTTTCGTAATTTTTTAGTATAACTAGCATTTTTTAGTATAACTAGATCCTGAACGCTTTGACCTACATCCTTAAAATTTGGTATTTTATTATCCCAAGACATATAGAAAATATTCTCCAAAATTCAAGCCTTTAGGTTAACGCGTTTAAAAGTTATTAAGAAATATGATTTATTTTTTATTATTAAAGTGTTTTTTCTAGATAACTAGGGACTACCAAATTTTATTTTGAAAACTAACAGGTGAGTCATTTCCTATAGAGTTTGAGTCGCTGAAACCGAATCTGAGCCTAGAATTTTTCTATCGCTTTAGGTTTTTGAGTTCTTAAGATAAATAAACTTAAAAATGCCTTTAATTGTAATTTTTAGTGTTTATCAATGTTCTCCTTAAAAACTGAAGCCGATAGCTGAATTCTGTAGATTAAAAAATTTAAACTTGGTAAGCAATCCTATTTCAATCGTTGATTGGTTAAAAAAATTCTTTTTTGAAGTTACAAATATTTTTTTAAATCTTATTTTGCAACATTTTTTGTTGTTTATAATAGATCCTAATCGCATTGTGAACTTGGTAACTTATTACCCCCAAAACATTATGAACATTGTGAGTGGTCACTCGAAAAAGTACCTGAAAACTAGTTTTAAATTACCCATTATGGGTAATAGTCAAGGCCTAGAAATTTTTAAAACCCAAAAATATTTTTTTTATTTTCATGTCTCTTTTTCATGACCACACATATTTACTTGTGTGTACCTGATGACAATATGTAACTATTTTATTATGAGTTGTGCTGTTAAATTAGCTACGGCGATTTTTTTTATTTTTTTTTCTTTGGTTCTAAGTTTTCCTTCTCTCTGCAACAAAAAACAAATTTTTATCATGATATGTACAGCATAGAAAAGTTTTTATTAACCTGTCTTTTATCCACTGCTTAGCAAAATCCATTTCCTTTTTAAGCAATTTATAATTTATACCATCATTGGTCTCGACCTTCATGATCCTAGCTCTATTTGCATCTATACTTAATGATATCTTTGTTTCAGGAAATTTAAAATATTGTTTTTGTAAAAATTCCAGTAAAGAAACTGATATTTGCCTACTAGTGTCATGTCTTTCCTCAACAAATGCAAGAAGCCATGTTGAATTTTCCACAAAAATCACAAACCCGAACATATCTTCAAATTGGAGATCTTCTCCATAGTATAAGTAATTTCCGGTTTGGGATGTTGAATATTCTTTTAAAACAATCGTGTTTTTGGTAATGACATGAATGGAGTGGTAAGATCTTATACCTTCTACCGAAGGTGCGTTGTTAAATCGGTCAGTTAAGGAATCTGCAATATTTTCAATTTCCTCGGAACTTACTAATTCAAAAGTAATGGTATTTTCAAATTTATCTGATGCCCATTCAAACAAATCCCATGCTGTCGAAATGGTTTTTTTGTTGATCCTTTGCAAGCTTTCTTTTGCGGCTAAGCGCTTAATGCTACCACCTAACCCATCACACGGACCTTTACCATGACTTGTCGCAAAAAAATTACAATCAGCGGTAAGGCCAAAGTCACTCTCATTCATCATTAAATTAATAACATTTTTTCTATTCTTGTATTGGGATGATGGGCCATCAGTTAAATATATCAGGTGACGTAGATCACTTAATTTATTTTTTAAAAATGATATTAACTTTTTTTGAAAGGCATAAACAGTAGCAATCTCATGATTATTTGTGTCCGAAATAACTACGAAGCTACAAAAGTCTATTTTTTCGTTTTTTTTTTTATAGTAACATATAAAGGGATGAATTGTTATTTGTTTTTTAGACCAATGAACACTCTGCACTGCATCTTGAAAAACTGGGCTGTAGTTCTCAGAAAAATCCCCACATATAATGCACTCATCTTCCTTTAAATTACATTTTCGTTCTTTTAAAAAGTTCGATTGGCTTTCGGCTAAGAAGTCATGGACTTTTAAGGCAGGAATTTTTTGCAAAAATATTTCTGTAAATTCCTCAACTGATTTTTCCACGTTTTCTAAGTTACATCTATCGACATATAACCATTGCATATACTTTATGGGCATTTCATGGTCTTCAAAATACTTTTCTAACAATGTTTTTACGTTATTATGATCTGAACAATGTTCACATCGATTTAAATGGCATTCTTCTTTTTCTGGTTTACACATAGTCAAAGACAGGAGGTCTCGGTAATTAAGAATATTGTGTTCTTTATCTTTTAAATTGACAGCACTTACCATAAGCTTAAATTACAAAGAACTAATCTTTTCTGTTTGTGTGTCTTTTTCCATTTTCTTCTATAACACTAACATAGTCTTTCATACCTGGCATAACTCTGCTATTTTCTGGATCTTTAAACCAACTTTTTATCAAATTTATTGTAGACAAGTCCAAGGTTTTTCTTTGTTTTGGTTCGAATATCGGCAATATCCCTTGTTCTGCAACTAACTGTTTCGCTTTTTTCACCATTCGCTTACTTGTTCCAAACTCCTTTTCTATTCTTGAAACACTCCATTCTTTTGGCAAAACAGACAGTATTTGTATTTGCCTATTTCTGTCATTTGTTTATAAAAAACTTTTTTTTTAGCTCTTCTACCATTCATTTGAGTTCAGTGTATTCTACTTCAAAATTAATTTTGTCTTCCAATATTTTTCCCATTTTATTCGAAATATAATTTTTAATTTTTTCAAACTTAGCAAATTTATAATTTTCTGTTAACATTAGGTTCCTTTTATTAACCGGCGATTCATCGAGGAGTTCAAGGCATTTATTTATTGAATTTAACGATTCATTGTTGGGGTCACTTTTTATGCTGCTTTCACTAATAGTTTGACTATTATGGATTTTATTCGAAGTTGATAAAGATGGGCCCGCATATGAAGTACTAGTTCTTTTTTCTTGTGCTTTGCTATTTTTTTGCAAGTAGAACAAATTTTTTGACCCAGTATTAAATCAACAACTTCTTCATAATACTTTGCCATGTCCAAAGTTATTTCTTCTGCATTTTAATGCATTTTTGAAGCCTTTTCCATGGGTTACAACAAGTTTTATACTCAGAAGTGAAAAATGTTAAAAACTTCTTTTTGTGTTTTATACAAACCGTGTCTAACCGCGGCACACCAGTTCTTCGTCTTAATAGTTCTGAATTCAAATCACAAAATTTACAGTAAACTGGACAAAATCAACAGCAAAAATTATAAAAAACAAGTTTAAAAACTTAATAATAGCTAAAAAAAACTGGACCGTTGAATATACCGAATTGATGTGGTTTGGAAAAAGTCCAAACGAAAAAGGCGGGAAACATGTTTTCATCCGTTACATGTATACACAGAAAAAACTAACTAGTTACATTAACCAATTAAGAACAATTATAATTTTTATAACTATTTTTTTTTAATTAATGTAAATACTTTTTAGTAACATGGATTTATCTATTTATTTTTTATTTATTTATTTATTTATATATTTCAAATATATACATATAATTGTTGTAAAAATAAATAGTAACATTAAAAAAAAATACATAAACTAATAAATAGTTATCCTTAATTGGTTAATGCTTTAATATAAGCGGTTAAAATTTACCAAATAAAATTTTCATTATGTTTATATGGTTAAAATAATACATAATAATAACTTTAAAACGCATTAACCCAAAGTCTTGCATTTTGGAATATATTTTCTTTGAGCTTTAAGCTAACAAAATGGTAAATTGTAAGTGTCTAGAACAAAGAGTTCAGGATCTACTACTATTAATACTGAAAAATTACGAAAAAATTTTTTTTTTTAAATATTTTTTGCCGTATCTTTCACTAACACTTGATTCCAAGCAAAATATTTTAAGGTTTAAACGTACTACTATTTAGGACTATTCCCTGTTAATATGAAGAAAATTTAGGGAATATGTATTTTTGCTATAATGGATTGAAAATTTTTAGGTTAGAGATCTAGGTCCGCCATTTTGTTTTAAGAAAAAAAGTTAAAATATATATGTTTTAATCCAGAATTTTATTGTCTTTCCAACGACATTAAAACCAACCTCGTATCATTGGTAGAAACGAAGTTATATAATTTTTTTTAAACCCTTGCAAACGCTCTACAAAAAGTTGATAAAATGGTCCACCCTAAAATGTCCGAAAACATTTTTTTTCAAAAAAAAAACAAATAGGCTCATATTAAATAGAAGCCTATTTTAGGGCTGTATGCCAAAATTGGGCAAAATCAGAGAGATGAAAGTCAGAAGTTGGAACACTTGAGAAAGAATTACTCTGCTGTTTAGTCGATCCAAAGGACCGAAATCATGGCGACTACCGTTTTTTGATGTTTAAAAAAAAAGCTGTGACAATAAAATGGCACTTTAAAAATCTAAACAAAAAAAATTGTATTCTTTAAATATAAATAAACATACCTAGAAAATTTCACAATGATATCTTTTTTTTTCTATATAAAAAAGTATTTAAAAACAAAAATATTTTTAAAAAGTGAAGGTAGAGAGACCTTAAACTATTGTTTTAAAGTAAATACTAACCTATTTTGTGTATACTCAAGAATTTTTTATTAATTTTTGATGATTAAGAGTTCCGGAATTTGAATCAAGTTTTTTTTTGCCTCGATTCCCTATTAAAATATCTATTCAACGGTATAATCAGATTATTCAATATCGAGCGCAAGATATTTTTTAATGCACTTTTTCTTGCACGTTCTGCCTACTCAATAACTCTCGGTCTATTTTTGGTCATCACGAGTCCCGACATTCAAACTTAATTTGTATACGTCGATACCCTATTATAATATCTGTCCAACGGAGTAATTAATTTTTATCCAGCGCAAAGTCACCTTATTTACGTTAGACTAGCTTCAGCCACATTCACTTTAGAACTTTTTCTCCATTTTTCACCACTACCATAAGGGATTCGAACATTCAAAGGAAATTCATACCAGTTGATCACCTTTTTTTACGTTGGATGCTAGCTTCATTCACTTGACAACTCTTTCTTCATTTTTCACCACTAACAGGTTCAGCATCCAAACCCGATCTATATGCCCTTCTTAATTAAAACGTCCTAAAATTGCTATTTTCCTTAAATTGTTCGAATAAATGGCCAAAATCCCTGTCCTGGTAGAAAAGTACATAAATGTAACTTAACATAACATTAGATTAGTGACATTTTTATGTTTAGTCTTAAACGTTATACAAAAACGTTATAAAATATGTAAATCTAACCTTGAAAACTAATGTTTGACAAAAACGTTATAAAATATATAAATTTAACCTTAAAAACTAACGTTGGACAAAAACGTTATAAAATACATAAATCTAACGTTAGTTTGCTAACTAAATTCTAACCTTTTTTTAACCTTATTCTAACTTTAAAATTTTTTTAAATTTCCATTATTAATACGTAAGCTATAGTAGAAAATACTCATTTCAGACAGCTATGTGCCTAGGTTTGAAAATTATTTATTATTTCTATAATAAGTTAAAAAAAATCCCCCAAAAGTCAAAATTATAGTAGGTCTGGCAACGCTGTACTATAATTGAAAAAAGATTTTAAGATTCTGTATGTTTAAATAAATGTTAACTAACTAAATAAAAAGTTTTTCTGAGAGGTAAACGTATTTATCGAAGTATAACAGGATATTACACGAAAAATATTTAGGGCCACCTAAAAAGTTGGCTATTTTATAAATGTAACGAAATTATATTTAAAAATATTATGATTGTTAAAATATATTAAGCTTTATTTATGTGAATAAATTTATAGCCAGCTGCCATTTTATGATGCAGGTAGACATTTCCTAGTTGGCCACGCCCCCTCCAAAATTTAGAAAAGAAATAACGTATTTCTAACTTAAAAACGTTAGATTTACGTTTGTAACTAACGTTAGATTCTAACGTTAAAGAGCGGGATATTTGCACATATTTTATAACGTACTTTTATACAGTTTTCTAACATTAAAAAAATACACATTTTCAAATGCTAATAACTCCAAAACTATTCAATAGATTTATTTGACCTTTTTTTTATTTTAAAGCTTGAACTTTTAGCTCTTAATTACTGGAATAAAAATTATCAAAAATCTTTTTTTAAACCGGCAGCAATGAAAATTACACAGCTATGTTTTTTTACTGCTTCTTTCGATATGCGCACGGTTTGCCACTGCATATTTTTTTACAATTTAATTAATTGATTTTATAGGCCAATTAAATGGGAGTTATTTCTTTTTTAACTTTTTAATTTTCCTTTTCTCGTTTAGGAGATATACGGTTTTTTCTGAAAATAAACATTTTTGCAAATAACAAAAAAACTACACAGTGGATTTAATTGATTTATTTTTTAATTTGAAGCTTAAGTCCTTAACTTTTATTTATTTAATTTAAGTTTCTGGTGCAAACATGTTTAAACTGGGTTTACATTGCTTAAATAGTCATGTTTTTTTTACCCAATCTTTTTTGATGCAATTTAACCACAAACTCAAATGTTTCCATAAGTTTTAAAACTTATTCTAAAAGCCACACTTATTGTGACTGATTCCTTCTTTTATTTTTTATCATAAGTCTTCTCATTTAGGAGAAATTAAAGTTTTTCGGAAAAAGTGACTTTTTAATCAGTGGGCTAGTGCCACCCCTGTAAAACTGTATATGACGGAAAAGCGTCGATAGAATATAAAGATCTATTGCACTTCTATAACTTTAGCTTAAATAAATACATTTAATTAACACGTTTTCTGCGTTAGCAAATTTTTGGTTCCCAGCTCAGACTGCGTTTTGAGGCATATATGTCGAACGAACTTTGTACAGACTGTTTAAATCTCTAATGGTACTCCAAAAACAAGTTCTAACGTCTTTTTAAGGACTTTTTGCTTTTTAATTTTTTTTAAACAAAATATTTTATCAAATAAAATAACAATAAACAAATTTTAAATTTTATTAAAATTATTTAATAACAATTATAAACACAACCACCATAACTAACTTTTTCTGCAATGCAGGCCTGTGCATAACGTTCTCCAGGACGTCGGTAGACACGTTGTCTTGCATCATTCCCAAATAGACATATCCTGGTTTCATCAGAAAACATAACCTTTGCCCATTGGTTTCTGTCCCAGTTTAAATGTCTTCTTGCAAACTGCAGCCTGGCACGACGATGGTTAGCAGTGAGTTTAGGTCCAGTTGCGGCCTTATAAGAGCAAAGGTTTCTTTCAAAAAGCCTTCGACCAATAGTGGACCTACTTACTGCTACACCTCTTGTTTCTTGAAGCCGTGATCTCAAATTAACTGAATTTAGACGACGATTCCGCAGGGAATTAAGCTCGATAAATCGGTCATCCCGAGCGGACGTGCACCCATGTCTGCCAGCTCCTTGGCGTCGACTAAAGGAACCGGTCTCCTCAAAACGTTGGAATACTCTTCTTACCGCTGCTCTCGTAATATTTAACTGTTGAGCAACATAACGCTGACTGTGCCCTTCTTGTAGCAGAGCTACAGCTTGGGCAGCTACTTCCGGACTTGTTTCCATTTAAATAATACAATTAAATAAAATTTTAACGAGTTAAAAAAGTATTTTCACATAAGTGACAAGTCTTGTCAATCATAAAAAAGTTAGTTACAGGGGTGGCACTAGCCCACCACTTAAAAAGTCCTTATTTACCAAAAAAACATAATTTCTCCTAAATGAGAAGACTTATGATAAAAAATAAAAGACGGAATCAGTCACAATAAGTGTGGCTATTAGAATAAGTTTTAAAACTTATGGAAAGATTTGAGTTTGTGTTTAAATTGCAATAAAAAAGATCGAGTAAAAAAAACATGACTATTTAAGCAATGTAAACTCAGTTTAAACATGTTTCCAACAGAAACCTAAATTAAATAAATAAAAGTTTACGATTTAAGCTTCAAATTAAAAAAAAAATCAATTAAATCCATTGCGTAGTTTTTTTGTTACTTGCAAAAATGTAAATTTTTAGAAAAAACCTTATATCTCCTAAACGAGAAAAGGAAAATTAAAAAATTTAAAAAGAGATTACTTCCATTTAATTAGGCTATAAAATCAATTAATTAAATTGTAAAAAAATATGCAGTGGCGAACCATGCGCATATCGAAAGGTGCAGTAAAAAAACATAGCTGTGCACTTTTCATTGCTGCCGGTATAAAAAAAGATGTTTGATAATTTTTATTCCAGTAAGTAAGAGCTAAAAGTTCAAGCTTCAAAATAAAAAAAAGATGGAATAAATCCATTAAATAGTTTTGGAGATATTTGAATTCAAAAATGTGTATTTTTTTAGGTGGGCCGATATTTTTGAGCAGAAGTGTATGTTTGTGGAAGTTATGAAAGCTACAAACATTTACGTCCAATTTCAGAATTAACAAAAAAGTCATACTTTCGGGTATTTGGTCGAAGAGACTTTTGGAGAAGGACTGGACACCCAACAAGTGTTGTAATTCATGTTACATAAAATTAATAATAACTCTATTCAGTTTGTAACTCCTGCATTGTGGCATAAACCTTATAACCACCACGAAGATTGCTATTTTTGTTTAACCAAGATTGGACGTGGGCCAAATTGAAGAGGCAAAAGTAACGTTGTTTATCCTAATGTAAAATCTGTAACTTTGCCAAAATTAAAAGAAAATGTTAGTAACACAAATGTTTTGAAGCAAGATATTGAAATAAACTAAAATGTAAATCAAGAATCTGAAGATATTGAAATGGGGAAGTATATGACTGCGACATCTCAAGAATTGCCATTTGACTATAATGAAATTCATTTGTTAGAGCAAGATGACCTGGATAGTTTGGTGCGAGACTATGTAAAGAAAAATCTGAACTTCTGGGTTCAAGGCCAAAACAGTTTAACCTACTACAAAAAGACACAAAGATTACTGTATACCGTAATCGAGAGCTTAAGTTTTCCCGCTTTTATGAAATGAAGAACGATCTTTGTTATTGTAACATACAAGAATTAATAGACCAAATGCAGATTAAACATCTATATAATAGATCATTCGAGTGCCGTCTTTTTGCAGATGCTTCAAAATCTAGTTTGAAGGTTGTTTTATTACACAATGGAAACAAGAAGCCTTTAATTCCTATTCAGTATTCTACAAATATGAAAGAATCATATGAAAATATGAAAATAGTTTTGGATAAAATTAAGTATGAAGAATACAAATGGCAGATTTGTGGGGATTTGAAAATGGTAGCAATTTTGTTAGGAATACAAGGTGGGTTTACTAAATATTCTTGTTTTTTTTTTGTGCTTATGGGATAGCCGAGCTGTAAAAGCATTACAAAATTAAAAAGTGGGAAAAAAGAAAAACGTTTGCACCAGGTTGTATTAATGTTATCCACTAGTTGACCCAAAAAAAATCTATTACCTATATTATCTATATTAAATTGGGACTAATGAAAAATTTTGTAAAGGCAGGAAGGAGGACCATTTTTGTACCTAAAAGAAAAGTTCCCGAAGCTGTCAGACGCCAAAATTAAGGCGGGCGTATTTGTAGGACCACAAATCAGAAAAATTGTTAAAGATAGGAATTTTGAGTCAAAACTTTCAAAGACTGAGAAGTTGGCCTGGCATTCATTTAAACTTGTTATCTCTGGATTTTTGGGTAATAAAAGGGAAAAGAATTATGTAGCTCGGGTGAAATCTCTTATAAGAAACTACCGATTGATGGGATGTAGAATGTCTCTTAAAATACATTTTCTACCTAATCTCGGCGCCGTCAGTGAGGAGCAAAGTGAAAGATTTCACCAACAAATTGAGAATATAGAAAAGCGATATCAGGGAAAAGGAAATCCTGTAGTAGAAGTTGATAGAACTGCATACAAAAGAAAAAAAAGTAAAAAACATGTACATTATTTTTAGGTTAAGATATATATTTGTTAAAGCAAGCCATTAAGGATGGTAGATAAAATTAAGCTAAATGTATAATCATTTATTTAATAAACGAATACTGTATATTTTATAGTTTAAACACCTACGACTAGCTACGTACTTCTCCGGCTCGCTGAATAGCGCTTATACCGGTGTTAAAATTTCCGTCTTGACGAACTTAAAATTGATGTAGCGCCACTTCTGGAAGCTCCCTATTAAAAATTCAAAAAGTTAAATAAAGCCAGATAAATGGGAAATGTTTTAATTGGGGTTACGTAAAAAAATCCATCTTTTGAAAATTTGACAGCAAAAAAAAATATTTTTTTTTCAGTGTAAAAAAAATGGGGGTAGATATTTAAAAAAATCTTCCAAAGTCTTAAAAGCACATCCTTTTTTATAAGTGACTCTAATTTGATTAAAAAATATTCATAAAAATAAATTCTATGGTACATTTGGAAAAAGGTGTTTTATTTTCTAAATTACTCTGTATATAAAAACTGTGCGGTCGTAGATCAAATCAAAAAGATTCAGAATCAGGAGAAAAAATGCTTTAAGATAGGTTATGTTAGAAAAAAACTATGCTTCAAAAATTTCGTTTTGTGGTATAGTGTATTTAAATTACCTTTACTTTTCAAATATCATATAAGATGTTTTTGAAGATAACTTTTAATTTTTTGATACTATTTTAATGAATATCTGCGGAAAGACTTATATATTATCCGATTTAAAAAATTAAAAATGAATTTTAATCAAAATAAAAATACCTTTTAAATAATGCATCACGTGACCCATATTGCCATTTGAAGTTTTAAAATTGGGGTTGCTGGGAGTTAGGGGCCGAGTTTAAAACTTTGAAGATTACATAAATAGAAAGCTTACTAAAAATATCTAATTTACCTACTTTTTATATTTTTGATATCTCTTACAGTTTTCTTGATAATGTTTGTAGGAAAGTTAATGAGACACCCTGTATATATATATATATATATATATATATATATATTTTAAATTGAAATTTAAATTTAGGTGGCCAATCATAATAGGGGGGAGGGGGGGGGGGGAAATCACTGTGCTGTGTATCCTAGTTTTACTTTGTAGGAACTATTTTATTCTATTAATATTTAATTGTTACTTTATATACTTGCTAGGAATAATAATATATATTATTTTATACATAGTTAAATATTAAATTATACGAATAAAAACACCAATATTTGAAATTTTTCACGGGGAATAGCCCATTGCAGACTGACTTACGTCAAAAGTGGTTGCTAGAATTTTGGACGCTTATTTCAGTGTCATCGCTCAAAGTACAGTGGCCGCCAGAAAAATTGCTTGCTGTCAAAAATTTTAAAGTATTTTTTATTTTTAAAAGATGTTTCTACTTACCTAATTTAATATGTACAAAATACGTACAAGCAATTTTTCTGGCGCCCACTGTACAAAGTAAAAAAAACAACAAAAAAAATCAAAAACTATTTCATTCTCCCCTTTAAGAAATATTACTTTTCTATTTTGATAAGAAAATTGAAAACGAAAGTCAAACATGAGAGGTGGTTGGTTGCTAGGTGGTTGGTTACTAGTTGGTTGCAAGCTATGAAAAACTTTCGTACTCTGGACAAAAAAGTAAAAAAAACGCCAATAACACCAGTTGATGTCTTTAATGTAATACGGATTCCACACTACAACTGCATACTTCAGTAATGGCCATATATATGCGGTATATAACTTCTTAAATGGCTTAATTTCAAGTGATTTAAATGCTTTCGATAGTAGGAAAATTTTAGAGTTCGCACGTTTAACTATGTTCAAGATGTGTTTTGACCACTTTAAGTCTTCTGAGATCGTTATTTCTAATTCAACTTGTTCACTGACCTTAGTGAGCAGGGAGTTTCCCAAAAAATAATTAACTTGAGGGTTATTATTACCAATGTGCAGTAATTAACATTTTTCCACATTTAGGGATAACTTCCAAGCTTCACACCAATCGAATATTCTGTTAAGATCATTTTGAAGGGTTGCAGAGTCAATATACCGGTTTCCATATATTCTGGAGTCATCAGCGAAGAATGAGTGATCGGACAGGATGACACCGGAAAGGTCAGCAATAAAAATGATGAAAAGAAGCGGTCCAATAACAGATCCTTGAGGAACTCCTGAAGTTAAGCTAAATATAGAAGACAGTACAGATCCCAATCTTACTATAAACGTTCTGTCAGTTAAAAATTTCTTAATCTATGCAAGAAGTTTGCCTCTGATACCCATATTTTCTAGTTTAGCAATCTATTTTAGCAAGAAGTTTTTTGATTGGAACCCGATCAAATGCTTTAAAAAAGTCCAAATAAATAACATCAATACACCCTTTTCTGTCAAGTACTCTTGTCCAATCTTCTAAGCATTTTAGTAGACAGGTTACAGTTGACCTGTCAGGTGCAAATCCATGCTTCATCATTACTAATGAGAAAATCCAAAATATCCTTAACAACTAACTTTTCCATCAGTTTGACACATATTGACGTCAGACTTATAGGCCTGTAATTTGAAGCATTTAGTTTGTTTCCTTTTTTAAAGATAGGAGTCACTATGGTAGTTAGCCAAGCACAGGGTAAGACTGAAGTAGATAGGGAAAAGTTCATGATGCGGAGCAATAGTTAATATCAATTCTACACAGCAAGATTTTAAGACTTTGGCAAAAATACCATCTGGTCCAGGAGCAGGATCCGATAGATTTTTTAACTCTTTAAGTAGATTTTCTTCAGTAAATAAAATCATATCCAGTGAGGTGTCACATCTGGGAATATGTATTGGAGGAATTGGAGCATTGGATTCTAAACCATATACAGTTTTAAAGTATTCAGCAAATATATCGGCTGCTTCTGCTTCAGATTTACACAGCTGGTTGTTTGTGTTATTTATCATGGGAATTCCCACTTTCGAAGAAAGTTGCTGCTTAGTAAATTTAAATATAGCTTTTGGTCCTTTATCTATTAACGAATTTTCATAAGCACTTCTGGTTTTTCGAAGGTCACTAGAGAGTTCTGCAGAAAAGTTTTTGTGCCTCAAGAAATCAAGTGGAGAATGAGATCGCTTAAACTTATGCCAAAGTTTAATTTTTTGCTTGCTGCGAGCGATATGGCTATTATTAATCCACGGTTTTTTTGAATTAGTTAGAAAATCTAAGTTATTATCAGTTATTATAGAAATGCATTTTTTTAATATATTTTTTTATTGTTCTTTGTAAATTATGACTTATTCAAGTAAATAAATCAAAGTTCTGCAGGCAATATTTAAAATAATTTTGATGTCATTTACTACCAAATATTCTAAATATTCTAAATTTATCACGGTATTTGACAAATGAAGAGTACAACTAACATAAGCACCTAACCCTCATTTTTTCCGAAATAAGTTTTTTGCTTTAAACGGGTACTACTTAACGTACTTTATCGCTGCAGTTAATAAAAATTCCTAATATTTTACTAGAAGTAGCAAAAAATGCATTAAAAAGTAAGGTTAGGGGTGCAAATTTTAATAACGTGTCGGTAAGGCTTTTTTTTTTAATAATTTGCTTTTTTCCTCATCCAAATATTTATCGTTAACTATTCTTGATTAAAAAAGGCTTATGAACCTGTTTAAGGCTAGAAATGTGAAGATTTTATGCAAAAACAACCTTATAAGAAATGTGTGGGTTAGGCTCTTTTGATAATTAAGGGTATTGTTTAGGCCCTTATTTCAAGTTTTTTTGTTGTTGAAATCTACATAAAATGATGTAAACAATCAAACACTATTAAAATATAATTAATATTGAGTATAAATATCACTGGAAAAAAAAATAATCACATTTTTGCTTCTCCTGTAAAATAATAATTTTGTGGGTTATGCCCTTATGTTAGTTGCACATTTAATGTCATAAAATATAGTTAAGAGTCACTCTATCTAGCGGCGGCTTTAGCTTTATCGTTTATCGTTTTTTACAAATATCTTCTTAGGGTTATTAAATGTCTAGGGGAGAATGAAAAGTTCAATATATTACACGCTGCGAAAGCCCTTTTAGGTACTTCACGTACTTCACGGCTACGCCTCGGCCATCAACCTTAAAGTAAACTTTCGCATCTGGCTTGTAAATAACTATTAGTTAAAATGCAGCACTTTAAGTAACCTATAAAAATCTTTGAAATACCACATTAAAATTTTCTGATAAAAATACTCATCATATTTCATGTGGTAGGTATATCTGGCAATACAGACGTGCTAATAAAAACCATATGTTTTCTCATAAGAATACATTGGTTTTTAAATTTGTAAATTCCTGATGATGTTACATATCAAGTTACACCAGATTTCATAAGATTTCATGATATTTTTAAGATTTCTTGCGGTTTAAGGATTTTCGTATGAAAATTCATAAGATTTCTTGAGACGGGATATTTAAATTGAAACTGGTTTTCATCAGAATTTTTTTATATGGTACTATTTATTGGTATTTACCTATCAACAATACACTTAGTGATTTATTATTAATATTCGACTCAATTCTTTGCGTTATATTGTTGTTCAGTTTTACAAAGTTATGCGTATTCTCATAGACTTGCTTCTTTGTTTTTTTGTCTTTGCATTCTACCATGACAGTATCTTCCACTAGTACCACACTTGACGAAAACTTTGCGCATGGCGATATCCTGTAATTATAAAATGATTATAGCAAAGAACTCATAACTAAAGATGGAATTTCAGACTAATGTTTATGAATGTGTCATCTTTTTGTTTGTTTATTTACAAACAGAAACGCGATAGAGTTCGTGGTGTACAATGTAGATATCGCTAGTCGATTTTCTGGCTAATTCATAGTGATGCACTGTGGGCTTTTTGGACGAAAATCTAAATTTTTGGTCACGAGTATATTTTATACCGCTGATATCAAATATGATAGTAAAAAAGCTAAAAAATAAATTTCCGCGCCACTAGGGTGGTTCATTTTTATTTTTTTTTGATTTTTTTTTCAAATTTGGTATACGGGCTCTTTATAGGGATATTAACGTAGACCAATGGTTAAAACACCAAAAAACAAAATGGCGGAATGTTGTCATAATGGACTGCAGCCTATTTAGATTAGATAAAGAGGGAAGTTCTACAGAAAGAAAAAAAAGTATAATTATTATTGTTTTAAAATAAAATTATGCATAAATACATGAAGCTAAGATATTTGTTTTTTTTAAGTAAAAAACTATTTTTTTACATTTTTATAACACTACTATGTGTACAGTAGGTCTAAAGTTTCCTAGGGAACTTATGACCTACTCCTTAATTTGACAGTCATTGATAATACCCCGTTGTGTGTGACGATTTTGTACTTGTTTTTTTTATGTATTCTTTAATAATTATGCATATCACGCACATTTTTTGTTGCATTGTGATAAAATCCAAATATAATATTTTTAGGGAATTTTCTTTTTGGGTTGGTATTGAAGACCGAAATTTATGTTGCCAAATCTATTGGACTGCTGTCCATTAGGAGAAATTAAGGCTATAAAGTAGTTCAAGGTCATCATTTTAAGGAAAGGACTACCCTTAAAACACTTAATATGACAAAGCTTATATGAAAGTTAAAAATACATATTTATATCCATTTTAGTTAAAATATTTCAAAGTCGTCAGAATTGAATTTTATTGTCCAGGTATAGCAAATATCTTATATTAGCCCTAGTGATTTCTTAAATTGAAATAAATTAAAGATAAGTTGGTGTTAAGTATGAAAAAAAGTTATTAAAACCTAAAAATTTAAATAAAATTGTAAATTCTTAAATTTCAAAAACTGCCCTTATTTGCCAGACTCAATATCTTATGCATTTTTGTAATTACTTATAGTAGTAATAACCGACAGAAAACAAGTTGCCAGTTTTTGCCATTTTCAGAAAAAAAATCTAATATTTATGTTCGAAATAAAAACTATAAAAATCATTTAAATGGTCAAATCTTATTAAATAAATAATTAATCATCAGAACTGTCATCAAAATCACCATCTTCATCATCAGTATTAATAACTGAATCCGGTTGAATAATTAGATTCAGTACTTCAGGCAAATAAGCGTGCGTCTTTTTTTTGTATACTCCTGAGACTTGTAATAATAATAATATCATGACATAGGAACAAAAACAGATAATATAATGCATATACCCATATTAAGAAGTTTTATTTAATAAGAGTTCTTTTTAAATTTGTTTCTACAAACGTCTGGCCCCTATATTACAAGACTCAGGCGCATACCAAAAAAAAAGACACACGCTTATTTGCCTGAAGTACTGAATCTAATTATAAAACAGGATTCAGTTATTCATACTGATGATGAAGATGATGATTTTGGTGACAGTTCTGATGATTCATTATTTATTTAATTAAATTTGACCATTTAAATGATTTTTATAGCGTTTTATTTCGAACATAAATTTTAGATTTTTTTTTTTGAAAATGGCAAAAGTTGGAAACTTTTTTTATATCATTTATTACTACTATATGTAAAGACAAAAATGCATAAGATATTGAGTCTGGCAAATGAGGGCAATTTTTGAAATTTAAGATTTTACAATTTTATTTAAATTTTTAGGTTACTATGACCTTTTTGCATACTTAAAACCAACTTATCTTTAATTTATTTTAATTTAAGAAACCACTAGGGCTAATATAAGATATTTCATATACCTGGACAATAACATTCAATTCACGGAATTCAGACGACCTTGAAATGAATATTTTAATTAAAATGGATATAAAACTGTATTTTTAACTTTCATATAAGCTTTGTCATATTAAGTATTTTAAGTTTATTTTTTTCCTTAAAATGCATGACCCTGGACCACTGTATAGTCATAATATCGCCTAATTATGATAACTTTCTAAAAACCGATACGCCATATTGGCTCCGCCATTTTGATTTTTGGTGTTTTAACTATGGGTCTACGTTAATATTTCTAAAATAAACCTGTGTACTAAATTTGGACAAAATCAAAAAAAAAAATAAAAAATGAAACACCCTATTGGCGCGGAAAATTTTTTTTTCAGCGTTTTCATATTCGAACTCAGCGGTATCAAAAATACTCGTATGCAAAAATTTAGATTTTCGTCCATCTTTTTTTTTTCTCAGCCCACTTGGATTATAGGTACTGTACCTACCAGAGACGACTCGAGTGGGGGGGGGTAGGGGTTTGTCACATCTCCCCATGAAAGGCGGTAGTCGGAAAAATCTGTCAATAGTCGGCAAAGTCAGTCAGTAGCCGGAAATATCAATATAGTTGTGGTAAGAAAATTTGTCTCGAGTCGGTTAAAATTTTTTTTCGAGTAGAAACTGTCGGAGACAAAGATGTTTTTTTGGTGATGACCTTTTTTTTTAGTCATCGAAATTTTCGCTAGCGAGGGATAATTTTTTTTTCCTGGTAGAAACTGTCAGGGACAAAGCTTTTTTTGTGCAGTCAGCAAATTTTACCTTGACACCCTCACGACAAAGAGCTTGGATCGTCGCTGTAGGTACAGGGTGATTGAAACTTGAGAGCTGTATCTCAGTACCGGTAAAAGCAATTTTAAAAACTATTTTTCTACGAGCCTGAGGAAAGATGTCTCTTTCCGCACCTATATGCGTGCGGAAAGAAAGCATTTTCCGCATGCATAATTATTTCATAAAAAATCAAGTAGCTTGAATATATAGAAATGTGTAGAATTGTGTAGACACTTCACCGTAGTCCCAGAAAAAAGTGACAAAATTCTGTTTTTTTTTTTGCATAGTACAGTTGGACCCACAAAAAACGCAAGATTTAAATATGCTAAAATGTCAATTTTACTAATTATTTTATAGTTTAAGTAAGATTTTAAGAAATAGGTTAGATTAATTTGACAATTAATGTCAGTTTTATCAAATTTTATTGCAGAAAATGCATGCGAATAATGTTGAATATTAAAAAAATAATAATAATAAATAATAAACTGAAAAAGAATATTAAATAAAATCAAAAATTAAAACACAATATTTAGTAAATCTTATGAAAAAATAAAAAATTGAACTCTAGAGTTAGTAGCTACTAACCAAACGTATAATTTATGAAAATTATGATTTTCGTTTAAAAAAAGTTTTTTTCCGGAGGTTTTTTTTCGCTTTTTTAATCTTGAAACTATCGATGCGGCGACGGGCGATGGTTTTTGATCCAGAAAAATTTGTATTGTTTATGGCATGCACCGCTTCTTGTAAATGGTATTCTCTCAAATAATTAAGTAAATTTTCATCCTGTATTTCATTTGATATCTTCTTTCTTTCCGAGTCTGCACGCCCTTTCCTCCCCCATCTGTTTTTTCTTCAATCTTAACCATTATTCTTTTTTCTATGATCTTAACACAACTCTCCGAAACACTAAATAACCTTGCCACAATTAAAGGTCTCTATAGAGATCACTAGCCACAATAACTTCCTTACATCCTGCTTCCAATATACTAATAGTTTGAGATTTCTTAACATTTCTTAACACATTTATAATTACTTTATAATTATTTTAAGTAATTTTGACAAATATTGTCAACATGACAACGGCTTTGTATTGTAATTATTGAATTTACCCAACTAAATTTTCAATCTTGTTTTTTTTTCGGATCCAACTGAACCATTTTTTGCATGGCTGATTAAGGAAAAAATAGTGAAAAAAAAATCGACATTAGGGTGGTTCAAATTAGAAAAATTACTCATATATTGCAAAATTTTTAATATTTGTTGTTTTCAAAATTAAATAAAAAAAACAGACTGGTATAAAATCATGATTTTTTTACAGTAATTACTAGTACATATAAGGAAAATAGCCCATAAAAAAATGGGCTGAAGTTTTTATAACTTTTTGTTTTATGCCATAGTTTTGTTAATTTTGTCAAAATTTAAAAAGTAAATATGCCATATTTATTCCGCCATTTTGAATTTTTGGTTTTTGGCAATTGGTCCGCATTAATATTAACAAAAGAATCCTTTATATCAAATTTCAGCAAAACCGGACTTTTTGGAAAATTTTAAATATTATTTTTTTCAAAATTAAATAAAAAAAACAGGCATGTAAAAATGCATAAATTTTTTACAGTTCTTACTATACTGCCCTACTACGCTAAAAAGCAGTAACTCCATTTGTCGCGTAGCGACGTTTTGAAGTCTTGACGTTTTGATGTAATATTTTGAAAACGCTGCTATGCGACAAATGGAGTTACTGCTTTCTAGCGTAGTAGGGCAGTATAATAATAACTGTAAAAAATTTATGAATTTTTACGTGCCTGTTTTTTTTATTTAATTTTGAAAAAATAATATTTAAAATTTTCCAAAAAGTCCGGTTTTGGTAAAATTTGGTATAAAGGATTCTTTTGTTAATATTAATGCGGACCAATTGCCAAAAACCAAAAATTCAAAATGGCGGAATAAATATGGCCTATTTTTTTTTGTATTTTGACAAAATTAACAAAATTATGGCATAAAACAAAAAGTTATAAAAACTTCAGCCCATTTTTTATGGGCTATTTTCCTTATATGTACTAGTAATTACTGTAAAAAAATCACGATTTTTTACCTGTCTGTTTTTTTTAATTTAATTTTGAAAACAACAAATATTAAAATTTTTTCAAAATATGAGTAATTTTTCTAAAAAGTTTTTTTTCGTAAATCTGTAATTATTTTAGGGAAATTTCGTTTAATATATGAATAGAATAAAAAATTACTCATATTTTGCCAAATTTTTAATATTTTTTTTTAATAAATAAAAAAACAGGCAGGTAAAAATGCATGATTTTTTTACATTAATTACTAGTACATATAAGAAAAATACCCCATAAAAAATGGGCTGCAGTTTTAATAATTTCTTGTTTTATGCCATATTTTTGTTAATTTTGGCGAAATTTAAAAAATAAATCGGCCATATTTATTCCATTATGGCCATATGTCCATTTTGAATTTCAGATTTTTGGGTATTGATCCGCATTAAAATTAATAAAAGAAGTTTTTTTACCAAACTTCAGCAAAATCGGACATTTTTGGCCAATTTTGAACTGCCCTAATGACGCAATTATTTTTTTCAGATTTTTAACCTTCGTTTTTGGCCAAAACTCGGATTTTGTCCCTAATATCGTAAAAATTAGTAACAGAGGGTTTTCGAGAATGCTGAAACCGAATTTGTTTTTAAAAATTCCAAATTCAAAATGGCGGATCCAATATGGGGACCAAATCTTTTAGGTTTTATTAGATTCTGATGAAAATTAATATTTAGGGGATTCCGAGGATGATATTATATTATTATTATAGTAAAGATTTGAAATTAACAGCGGTTAGCCGCGGTTAGCCATTACGATGGATAAAATTTGTTTGGACTTTTTAACAAAAATAAATAAAATAATTTCTTAATATTTTTCTTAATTAAAAATTATAATTTTGAAGCTAATTGGGATCCGCCATTTTGAAATTTGATTTTTTTCACCGCTTAATAAAGATATTTCAAGTTTGTCGCCATTTTGGTTTTGCTATTAGTAGCCTTGAAAATTGATTGATACCAATTTTTATTGAAGCTAATTTAAATTGATCAAACTTTGCCGCCATATTGGAACCGTCATTTTGAATTTTTAAACTTCAATAATGCTCAAGATGCCCAGATAATTTTTTTTATTAAAATACACTAAATTTTGCCGCCATATTGGACTAGCCATTTTGAATTTAAAATTTTTAATAATGGATTTAGCTTTAGCATCCCCGAAAACTTTTAGATACAAATTGTTATTAAAATCAATTAAAATTTACCAAATTTTGATGCCATCTTGGGCCCGCCATTTTGAATTTTTAGTTTTTAAAAATGTATTTAGTTCCAGCATCCTTAAAAACCCCCAGATTCCAATTTTTACAAAAATAACACCAAAACCGGATTTTTGACTACGGATAAATATACAGAGCGGTCCAAAAGTCACCCCCCCCCTCTTAACTTTTGAACGAGTTTAAATATCGACTTCAAATTTAGAACTCTTAAATAAGACAACTTAAATTATCTTTAAGCATATATTTGATACTTTTAGCTCTTAAAATATGGGCAGGGGGGCACGGGGCGACATTTTTTTAAATAGAAAGGTGGGTCGTGTGATACATCATTTTAAAGCTTATAAAATTCTCCATTTAACTGTACATTTTTTATATTTTTTTAAACATTTTTTTTTGGGTTTAAAATAGGGTTGAAAATGGGTATTTTTGTCAAAATTTCTCTAAAAAATCCAAACAATTTTTTAAAAATGCCTAATTTCATAATGAAAAAAAGTAAATTATACTTTTCAACTAATTTTAGTTGACATAAATAAAAATTAACAAAAAAAAACTTAAAAATTTATTTTTTAGCACAAAAAACTGAAAAATCAAAACCTTAAAAAACAAGTTTAAAAAATTTAAAAATGTATGGTTATATAGAGAATTTTAAAGGCTTTAAAATGATGTATCACACGATCCCCCTTTCCATTTAAAAAAATTTCCCCCTACGCCCCCTGCCCACATTTTAAGAGATAAAAGTATTAAATATATGCTTAAAGATAGTTTAAGTTGTCTTATTTAAGAGTTCTAAATTTGAAATCGATATCTCAACTCGTTCAAAAGTTAAGAGGGGGGGGGTAACTTTTGGACCGCACTGTAGTAGGTATACTTAGGTATTCCTTACGCTATGCTCGACCCTGGATTTTATTCAATAACGTTTTGAATTAATATAATTTATATTCTACAAGATTATGTAAAATAAAGTTTGATTGGCTGGTGAATCTGGGGTATCTGGAATTGAAAGGGTGAATATACACTAAAATTTATTAAATTTTGATATACAATACGAAATTAATATAATATATTAATATATTATGTTAATATTATGAAATCCAACTTTTGCAAATTTTAGATAATTATTAAGCTTATTTTGATTTATAAGCGCTCAAAAAGCCATTTAAATAGAATGCATTTTACTAAAAAACCATCAAAAATTTATTTTTAGAAAAAAATATATATATTGAGCTTTTAACTTAAAGTAGTCATAACAACTATAATTTGTAACGAATTTAACTAAAATTTTGTGTATATATAAAACAACTATTATAGAATGTGATTCTCTTATTTATTATTCTGAATTCTATAGGGGACTTTTGGCCAATTGTAGGGAGCTCCTGGCCCATATTGCAGCGGTGCAAAAAATGACTTTATGCAAAAAAACAACTTTTTTTTCTGGGACCAATTTAGATGTTTTTTAATAAGACATTTCTACCTTAAATGTTACAAATAAATTATGTTTGGAACTTAACACTTTTTCTCCATAAATCTATAATTACTTTAGGCTAATTTTGTTTAATATATAAAAAATTTCTCATATTTTGCCAAATTTTAAATATTTTTTTTTTCAAAATTAAATAAAAAAAAACAGGCAGGTAAAAATGTATGAAATTATTACTAGAATAGAATATTTATTTAGGTTTAACACAGAAAGTATTGTACATAATTTACATAATTTTGTTTAATATATGAATAGAACAGAAAAATTTCTCATATTTTGCCAACTTTTAAATATTTTTTTTTTCAAAATTAAATTAAAAACAAAAAACAAGTAGGTAAAAATGCATGAATTTTTACAGTTATTACAAGAATAGAATATTTATTTATGTTTAACACAGAAAGCATTGTACATACGTCAAGTTTTAATATAAAAATGTTTGTAATTAAGAATAAGCAAAAAAAGTATAAAATAAGTTAAAAAAGTATTCAAAGGAGAATACATTTTTTTAAATAATTATTACAGTTAAAAATTCAAAGAATAACATTAAAAACAATCACATAAAATTCTGTTCACAGATCCCGAAAATCATTGGAAAGATATTCTTGAATACTATAAAATGATTTTAAAATTAGGTATGTTTTTATTTTTTGTTTGAAAATTCTTATTTCAGTATTGCGAAAGTAAGAAGGCAGTACATTAAAGAACTTGACACAATAGTAGTTGGTTCCAGATGATGTCCGCCTCAGCCTCAGAAAACGAGGGTTAATATTTGTCGAGTATATAGTGTCGTGGTCATGCACAGAGTTATGCTGGGCGAAGTTTTGCACATTTATCTTTAAATATAGTAAACATTCGAGTATGAACAAACAGGGGAATGTATGTACATCCAGCCTGACAAAGCTTAGCCTACATTCATTCCTATACACTAGTTTATCCATGATTCGCACTGCTTTCCTCTGCAACCCAAAAATCCTATCCGAGGAGGAAGAATTACCCCATACCAAAATGCCATAACGTAGGAAGGACTGGATCACAGAGAAGTATAGTATAAGAAGTTTTGGACAATGAGTAGGAAAGACTGCGTAAAAGGTAACAGCCCTGCACAGTCTGTTAGCAACCGCATTTCCATGCTCGGTCCATATCAGTTTTGAGTCTGTGCAAACCCAGAAATTTTGTACACTGTGCATAACCATCAACAACAAAGGGACGCAAAGTGAAGACAATATTGACAGTATTATCAGTGTTTAAACAAAGTCTGTTGGAGTCAAAACATAGCTTGGCCCTTGACTGTGCCTCACCGTTGCACTGTGGGCTGAGAAAAAAAAAGATGAAAGAAAATCTAAATTTTTGCATACGAGTATTTTTGATACCGCTGATTTCGAATATGACAGTGAAAAAGTTGAAAACAGCCAGGGTGGTTCATTTTTTAAAATATTTTTCGATTTTGTTCAAATTTGGTATAAGGGCTCTTTTTAGGGATAATATCGTAGACCAATGGTTAAAACACTAAAAATCAAAATGGCGGAGTCAATATGGCTTATCGGTTTTTAGAATGTTGTTATAATTAGGCGAAATTAAGGCTATAAAGTAGTCCAACGGCATCGATTTTAAGGAAAGGACTAAACCTAAAACACTTAATATGACAAAGCTTATATGAAAGTTAAAAATACAGTTTAATATCCATTTTAGTTAAAATATTCATTTCAAGGTCGTCAGAATTCCGTGAATTGAATTTTATTATCCAGGTATAAGAAATATCTTATATTGGTCCAAGTGATTTCTTAAATTAAAATAAATTAAAGATAAGTTGGTTTTAAGTATGCAAGAAGGTCATTGAAACCTAAAAATTGAAATAAAATTGTAAAATCTTAAATTTCAAAAATTGCTCTCATTTGCCAGACTCAGTATCTTATGCATTTTTGTCTTTACTTATAGTAGTAATAAACGATATAAAAAAAAGTTGCCAACTTTTGCCATTTTCAGAAAAAGAAAATCTAAAATTTTTGTTCGAAATAAAACGCTATAAAAATCATAAATGATCAAATATTATTAAATAAATAATAATAACTGAATCCGGTTTTATAATTAGATTCAGTACTTCACGCAAATAAGCGTGTGTTTTTTTTGGTATGCGCCTGAGACAATAATAAAATTGCCATTATTTGCCAGACTTAATATCTTATGCATTTTTGTATTTACTTATAGTAGTAATAAGCTATATAAAAAAAGTTAATAATAATATAATGTCATTTGGATCAAAAATACATAATATAATTCATATGTATACTCAAAAGTAGGCAACTTTTTTTTATATACACTGCCACTTTAAATTCGGGACACCTAACACCAGTTAACTCGAAAAGTACTACATGAATTTGATTGATGCTGTGCTTTACATTTGATGTTTAACCGAGTTACGTTTTTCTTCTAATCAAGTTTATCAAAAACATAAAATGGGTTTAAAAAACTTGAGTAAAAGAAAAAAAAGTAACTCTATCCGGGGGCGGTTCTGCCAAATTACCGTAGAAAGTTGCCCCAAAATGAAGAAACTCTAGAAGAAAAAGTAAAAGACTTGAGCTTCAAATTAAAAATAACAACTCTACTGATTTAGGACTTTTTGAGTTAACTGAAAGAATGATAACTTTCAGGAAAATCCTGGTATCTGCCAGAAGTAAAAATATAAAACATTGGAATGCGGTAACAAATAAAACAATTTGATAGCCAGTTGCAGTGGCGTACCATGTAAGTCCTGAAAGATGGGGCAAAAAACATAGTTGTACATTATTTGTTGCTTTTAATACAATTTTTTTAATCATTCTAAATAAAAACACAAGTAGAGAATGTTTAAGCTATGAAACAAAAAAAGAATCAGTCAAATCCATTAAATAGTTTTCGAAATATTTGAATTTAAAAAATGGCAATTTTTTAGGTGTCCCGAATTTAAAGTCTGGCAGTGTAGTTTATTACTACTGTAAATAAAGACAAAAATGCATAAGATATTGAGTCTGGCAAATGATGGCAATTTTGTTATTATTACAAGTCTCAGGCGCATACCAAAAAAAAAAGACGCACGCTTATTTTTCTGAAGTACTGAATCTAAATTATTAAAAGCTACCTATTTCGCTTTTTGTCAGTCACTTATAGATTATGGATTAGTTGTTTGGGGTGCGTCTGCAAAAACAGTTATTTTTAATATTGAAGTTATTCAAAAAAAAAAATATTAAAATTTGTTTAAACAAACCACGGCGGTATTCTTCTGAACAGCTATATACTGATTTCAGTGTGATGAACATAAAGGAATTATATTGGTTATGCTTAAATATTATTTTAAAAATAAAAATTGTGTAAAACTTATATCTCATTCTTATGAAACAAGACTTTTTTTCTTAGTTTTTGATTGCATCATTAAAATTTTGGTTTTCAACATTTTAGTATTTAATTTTTTGTCCTCGAGCCGTGGAATTTCACCTTCAAATGATTTTTTCTCGAAAACGGTTAATCCTACAGTATTACAACAAGAGTACCTTTTTTATGTATTTTGACCTAAGGAATCATATTTTATTAGAAAAAAGTTTGGGACAAAAAACTGATAAGCCCCCTCCGTTTCGCACACCCCTGGTTGAAATAAGTACATGAAAATAACACATAAAAACGGGTCTTGGTAGGTTTAGTTGACGTGCAAAACCTCGTTGATATATCTCAAAGGGTTCCTGAGTTATTAAATAAAAACCGATTTTTTTAGCTCCCTTATGACGCATTTTTAAACATATATTTATAGGAAATTTTTGTCATATTTTATGATGTAAAATCATCTGTTAAAATTTCCGACGCTATTTCAAATACACCGTGTATATCAAATTCCAAATGTACTGCCAGTCATCTGTGATCAGATAAGTGGGTGTCAATGACTTCAACGTTTACCTTTTCTATGCTTGTAAATACATTGTCCAAAGTATTTTTACAGCGAGTAGGCAAATTTACCATATTTTTCAAACCGTAGCTTTTGAAGAGATCATTGAGCTCGAGAGCATCTTTGTTCTCACTTCTATTTTGGTTCATAAAAATATTAAAATCTCCAACAATCACAATGTTACCCTTTTTAAAATTAACTTTATCACAGAGCTTTCCAATGATTTCTTTAAAAATGGTAAAATTTCCGTTAGGATAGGGGGATCTGTAAACAGTCACATTAAAAATTGGTATGAATATTTTACACATTTCGCTTGGTTGTTCTACTGAGAGGGATTTTAAATAGTCTTAATAGTCTTAATTTTAAAAGTTTTACGTAACTCACTGCAATGTCTAGAAGTTCCACTACTCCATCATGTTCAATATCTTTCCTTGAAAAATGAGACACAGTAAAAAAGTTACCTATTCTGAGAAAGTTGGTTTCTTCATCTGTTAACCAAGACTCGTTAAAACATAACATGTTGAAATTGTCTCCAATTGATGCCTCACCCTCAATAATTTTGTTCCTCAGGCTCTGCATATATCGAATGAACTCTTTTTATTTTTTGAGGACTGAAAGTTGACTAGTCTTTTGTCTTGTCTTTCGCAAGATAAGACAATGAATAAAAAACTATAAATACGAGCATCTTCAGGCCATAGTTCTGGGTTTTTCAAGTTGTTGTTGTGTAGTCCCAGGTTCCATCCTTGTCACGTAAACAGAGGATATTTTAACACCTTTTAGTGAATTTCACTATTTTTGCCAGTGATACCAGTTGATCCCCGATTTTTACGTTTTTTTTGTTTTTTTGTACGAAACAAGTTTGAACCCATTGTTTACGTCTGATTCCTGCTGAGTTAGAGTAAAGCGCGCCGTTGGCGTTGATACAGCAGACGGCTCGTTGTTCAAAGCGTCGCCAGCGTAAGCAGGACAGTGTGCTTTGCTGCAGGTCTCTTGATCGCAATTTTTGCAGGTTTTACAGTTTCCTTCGCGACCCGGCTGATTTCAACTGTCTTAGAGTCCGAAGTTTGAACTGTGTTTTTTTTTGTGTTCGTTTACCACTGTTTATCTCATGATGAGAGCTTTTTGCATGCAACTGCATTTATAACCATGCAATTTTTTTGCTTTAACAGATCATTATTTTCTTGTAATCTGTTTTTATCCTCAAGTTTGCTAATGAGTCGCATTTTAAACTCGTACTCCTTACCAGTTTCATGTTCACAGTCGGGATGTTTCCAATTCACTTTTTTTATACAATCGGGATTTGAACTTAATACACCGAACTTTCTCTGGAACAATGGGGTTTTTACAGTAACAACACTTTACTCAGAATTTCACTATTTCTTTGCTTCGATGCGAAACGAGTACCTCTCTCGGTCGCCATTTTGATGATTATTACTAGTACATATAAGGAAAATAACCGATAAAAAATGGGCTGAAGTTTTCATAATTTTTTGTTTTATGCCATAAAGAATAAATCGGACATATTTCTTCCGCTAATTTGAATTTTAGGTTTTTGGGTATTGGTCCGTGTTAGGATTAATAAAAAAGCCTTTATACCAAATTTCAGCTAAATCGGATATTTTTTCAAAAAATTTTAACCAACCTAATTATGCATTTTTTTTTTTCAAATTTTTCACTATTTTTTTCACTATGCAAAAGACAGAATTTTGTCACTTTCTTTTTCTGGGGCCACTGTGCACTTATTTCCATGGCGACCGATTATCAACATGATAGCGTCCCAAGCTAGTTTGTTTGTGTCAGTTGTGTTTTGAAAGTTAATTATAATGTTGTTATAAAAGAAAATGATGAAAAGTAAAGAAAAAGATAAAATGTTACCTGAAGAAATAATAGACACTGCAAACGCAATTGCTAACTACAAGAAATTGCAAATATCATTAATGTTCAAGCAAAATAGAATTAGTAATACCTTGTGTTAGGCAAAAAAAACCTGTGTGCTATATCTCAGAAAAACGAGCGGATCAAGAAAAATGAAGCAAGGTTCGGAAAACAGCGCGTCAAATAGGTCTAGAATGAACTAAAGTTGTGTCACAACATTGATGTATTATTGACGAGAACTTGTCCTACTATATTCATCAAAAAAATTTCGTTTCTGATTTTTTTCTGTTTACCTAAACATATGAAATACGTAGTACGTATTACGTACCGGCTGGGTCAAAAGTATTAACAAGCTGTGAAGATATATAATGCTACGCATTCGACAGTTAATGGTATATTGCAATTTCCCAAATAATTATTTTTATTTACAAAAAAAAAAATTCAACAATTAAGCAATAATGTAATAATATAATGTAATGTAATAAGTGTAATAATGGGGAAAGTGTTATAAGCAGCCATAATTTTTGTAGTAAGGTTAAAAGTGAAGGTTGATGTATATTATTTAAAAGGGTAGAGAATATATCTTACATAAACTGTTTTCCTTTAATTAACTAGATATATTTGTTTTCAGGATTTTTACTAACGTCATGCAGATTTACTTAAATATGTAGTGTACAACTTGGTTTTATTGATTTTTTCTAAATTATTGTGATTATTAATTTAAAACCAATATTGCCATTAGGGGTATTTTTTTACCAAGAATCTATATTTTGTATTAAAAAACGGTTACGGCAAACGCCTACCCCTGTAAAATGGTAGTTACATTTACCCCTTCTAAATTGATAGAGGGGGTAAGTGTAACAATTGTAAAAAAAATAGAAAAAAAAATTCAACAATTTTTTTTTATAGGGTGGAGTGGGGTAAGTGTAATAATGGGGAAAGTGTAATAAGCAGCTATTTTTTTTTGTAGTAAGGTTAAAAGTGAAGGTTGTTGTATATTATTTAAAAGGGTAGAGAATATATCTTACATAAACTTTTTTTCTTTAATTAACTAGATATTTTTTTCAGGATTTTTTACTAACGCCATGCAGATTTACTTGAATATGGAGTGTACAACTTGATTTTATTGATTTTTTCTAAATTATTGTGACATTATTAATTTAAAACCAATATTGCCATCAGGGGTATTTTTTTACCAGGAATCTATATTTTGTATTAAAAAACGTTAACGGCAAACGCCTACCCCTGTAAAATGGTAGTTAGACTTACCCCCTCTATGAATTTATTATCTATAATTATAGTTTATTAAATGCTTATTTTCTTAAAATTTTAATCTGGTTCTTATTTATAAAAAAACCTAATTTTTTGTTTAAACGGTAAATTTCAGGAGTGTGTTGCACTTGCCCAAGTTCCATACATACATATATATTTTTTATGTAAATGATCGTTGGATGTTACACTTGACCCAAATTGCGGTGTAACTACTTGACATCAACACATTTTTTTCTGAATAAACAAATACCAGGTTTTTAAAAATTTAATGTTTCTAATGTTTCTTTTTTGTATAAGTTACCTGTAAAAAAATAATTGTCATCCTATCGCTATCTGTTTCTCTGCAGGAGGGCTTAGTAGAGCAACTAAACTTTTTTACCGTTACACTTACCCCACTCTAAAATCTTTTTTTAAAAAACGAAAAAATAAAAAAAAACATTTCAAATGTTTCAATTTTTTTTTATTTTCTTTTTGCGTAAAACGAAAAAATAATGAAAATAATAGTTTTTTCATTTTTAAAAAAGTTTAATCCCCCGTAACTTTTTTGTTTTTGGTTACTTTCAAAGTTGGTAGAATTGATCCTTCCCTGCTGAAAATAAGGGGTCTGGGCGGGTATAAATGGTGCATAAACCGGACTTGAGCGGATGAAATTCACCCGCTCAAGTCCGGTCTATGCAACATTTATACCCGCGCAGACCCGTCATTTTTAATAGGGTTATACTAAATGTAAGTTTTTCTTAAAAAGTTACGATTTTTTAAAAGGTTGAACCCTCCATAACTTTTTTGTTTTTGAAGCGATTAGTTTAAAAGAGGGATCTTCCCCATAGAACTCGATTTTTCCTGAAAATTTCAAGTCGATCGGATTATTCGTTCTTCTGTAGTTATCGTGTCTACAAAAATCGTGACATCGGACAGACAGACGCGTCTAGACGGACGGACGGAAGGACAAAAAAACAAAAATTTCTTATATTTTCATAAAACAAAGTATCCAATAATGTTTTTGTCTAGGACGATTTAAAAAAAAAAATTAAATTCGAAACTACCGTATAATACTATTCTAGCGCAGGTGCTGTAAAAAGTATAGTAACAACGACCCACAAAAAAAACAAGTGACCCAATATTCTAGAATAATATAAATACAAATTTATATTGAGCTGGCCAAATTCTATTGATTTAAAGAAGAAGAAGGAAAAAAAAAACGTTAATAACTCACTCGCAAACTCATTCGTAAAATACTAGGAATAATTCCAATTTTAAACTAGGCACAAAAAGGTGATCTTTATATACTAAAGCTTTAGATACAAAATGGTCCTAAAAATATATCTCAAAATGCGTGCACAGTAGGAATTTTCAAGGTTTTTTATTTTAAAATTCCAGAAGACGGTCAATTTTGAATCAATATTCCTATTTTTTTTAACAACTTGTTAAGACTTGTACTTTCATAACCTACTTGATTTGAGACATAAGAATTGAGTGCTGAGAGGTTAATTTGTCAGATTACAATTTTTTTCATTTATTTCAGAGAAGAATATTTAGGGTTTTTGAGGTTGCTAAAAGATTAAAATTTAAAATGGCGCATCCAATTTAGTGTCAAAGTTTTAAAATTTTCAATATTGTTTGCCATAAATTAGTGATTAAGTGTTTTTAAGATCGTTGAAACCAAATCCGATATTATAAATTAAAAATTAAAATAACTGATTTAATATGGCGCTTGCCAATTTTAAAATTTCGACGCCATAAAAGATGCGCCAATTTTTTAGCAACCAAATGAAAAAATTATAATCTGACAACATAACATCTCAGCACTCAATTTTTACGACTCAAATCAAATTTGTAGCAGTAGGTTATGAATGTATAAGTAAAAGTTCTTAAAAAAAATAAGAAGATTGATTCAAAATTGACCGTCTCCTGGAATTTTGAAATAAAAAGCCTTGAAAATTCCTACTGTGCGTCGTAAGAGAGCTAAGCCCCTTTGAAAGTGACTAAAAAGTTCGGTTTTTATTTAATAATTCAGGAACCCTTTGAGATAATTCAAAGAGGTTTTGCACGTGAACTAATAATAATAATAATGCACGTCTAATAATTTGAATAACTTATTTCAACCAGGGGTGTACGAAACAGGGGGCCTTAAGTTTTTTGTCTCAAAATTTTTTCTGTGTAACTTATTTGTGATTTTATTTTTGGAAAATGATGCCTCAGTTCAAAATACAAAAAAGGCTCTCTTGTTGTAATACCGCAGAATTAACTGTTTCGAGAAAAAAGTTTGGGACAAAAAACTGATAACGTCCTCCGTTTCGTACACCCCTAGTTAAAATATGTACATGAAAATAACATACGAAGATGGGCCTTATTAAGATTAGTTCACGTGAATTTTTACATACAGAGCGGTCCAAAAGTCAGCCCTCCCTTTTAACTTAACTTTTGAACCAGTTGAGATATCGACTTCAAATTTGGAACTTTTAAATAAGACAACTTAAACTATCTTATAGCATATATTTAATACTTTCAGCTCTTAAAATGTGGGCAGGGAGGCATGGGGGCACATTTTTTTAAATGGTAAGGGGTGTCGTGTAATACATCATTTTAAAGCTTATAAAATTCTCCATTTAACTCCATATTTTTAAATTAAAAATTAAAAAATTGGGTTTAAAAAAGGAGTTGAAAATGGGTATTAATGTCAAAATTCCTCTAAAAAAAACAAATAATTTTTTAAAAATGCCTAATTTCATCATAAAAAAATGTTAATTATACTTTTAAACTAATTTTAATTGACATAAATAAAAATTTATAAAAAAAACTTAAAAAATCGAATGTTGTAGCACAAAAAATTGAAAAATCGAAACCTTAAAAAAATTAAAAATGTTGGTTTAAATAGATAATTTTATAAGCTTTAAAATGATGTATCACACGATCCCCCTTTCCATTTAAAAAATGTCCCCCCATGCCCCCCTGCCCACATTTTAAGAGCTGAAAATATCAAATATATGCTAAAAGATAGTTTAAGTTGTCTTATTTAAGAGTTCTAAATTTGAAATCCATATCTCTACTGGTTCAAAAGTTAAGAGGGGGGGGGGTGACTTTTGGACCGTACTGTATATGTTTATAGGAAGTTCCTATCAGGAACTTTTTATCATATTTTATGATGTAGAATCACTCCTTAAAATTTAGGACGCTATTTCAAATACACCGTGATAGCCATATGGCTATTGTGCGTAAACAAATAAATATTATTATTTTTATTATATTACCTTATTGCATTGTCTGGATCCTTTTTACTTTTTTTCCTAGCTACATACGAATAACAGCAATCTACCCCATTGTGCGAATAGGAATCAATTAAATCTGACTTTATATATAACGTTGTCTCATTATTTTCTTTTTTCAGATAAGTCAGTAATTCTTTATCAGTACATTTAACATATTCCATTGGTTCAAAAAACTTTTTTCCATCTTCGTTAAATGGATGCAGATTTAGTATTTTACATTTTGAGTTGGATACTATAAAATGTCGACCTACAAAGAATACCAAAACAATTATAGTGGTATTTGAAAAACACGTTTTTTTTTACTAAATTTTAATCCTCCCATATCATGAAAAATACAAAAAAAAATTATTGCAAAATTTTAGCTTGAAAGAATTAAATCAAGGTTTGCTCTACTTCATTGGAAAGTTGTAAAAGGGCCAATATCACTTTGTCAATAGCAGCATTTTCACATCAACTCTAATGTAATATTTTGAAAACGCTGCTATTGACAACCTCACATTGGCCCTTTTAGAACCAAGCTACATAATTATATTTATGCATTTTCCATATGGTTTACTATGAACTATGATTAAAAAAAAAAGTGTTTTAACAAATATAAACAAATCTAACTAAACAATAACATAACCTATCTATTCGGAACAACTTTTAAAAATTTGAATACTATCAATGATATAGTTTACGTCTACGTTTCACGGCACTCCTAAAGCCTGAATAGGTTTAAAAAAAATGTAGCGCAATTCTGACCATGGATCGTGTTAGAGGATGGTCTTGACATTAAATAACTATTGACAGTAAAATCCTGAAAACTCGTTCTTGGTAAATAATGTTAAATATTCTTCTGCAGACATCATGGCAAGAACATCATTAATTTGCAAATTCTGTTTGATGATTTTTATAGTATTTTTCATGTTGATTCTAAATATGTTTAAAGCAAAGCTCAATTCTTAGTAGTTTTAAAGAAAAACACATTTAAATATTGTAAAATATTTTTTTGAGTCTTTATTAAATTCGTATAGGAAAATTATTAGAATACATGGAGGGCTTTATTTAGGCTTAAATTAAAGTTGGATGCTTATTCTTTAATGCTTTATTAAAAAGGCTGGACAAAAGTTTTATTAATTAACTAAAAAACATGTTTAAAATACAGTGTTATTATATCTTTCATTTTTGATAGTAATTGTCAGCGCTATAGACCTAATATGTCTATGCCTTTAAGTAAAACTTCTTAATTATTTGCACATCTGGGGTTGGTCGTTACTACGCGTAGTCCCGTATACGGGACAATTAAATCAGCTTTTTGTGAGTATATTTAAGTCCAACCAAATTGCAAAAAATTTTCATTGCCAGAGAGAAAATGCATCACTCTTTAGAAAAATTAATTTGCTTTGGTATGTTTGGATTTAAAACTACTCTGCAGGGCGTACCCTTTGTGGCCAAATTTATTTCGGTGTTTTTAACTTTAACCGCATTTTCTTTTAATAGACTACTTATAACCTGCTCCTGCTATTTTTCAGGAAGGGTTTTTACCAAATTAATTAAATTTTCTGGAGCCTTGCTAATTGTGCAGCAGTGCTGCTTTCCCCTACCTACAGGCTGAATGCAAAAATTACATATAGTTAAGTTATTTTCCGCTGGTTGTTGTTTTGCTGGCGGTCTTCCCTGCCGTTTAGCCTCAACACATACACAACATTTACAATTTTCTTTAGTTATCCTTAAATTTTGACCCAAAAAATGAGGCATAGCGGGCAAAACTCGATGAAAAACATTTTGCTCGTATTGATTTAAAATAATTCTGCATGTCCCACATATCCCTAAAGGAAACCTATTTTCGCTTCTACTGAAATTTGGATTAACGTGTCGAATAATAAGGTCTTCAAGTCTACTGTTTACCACAAATTTTGTTGCTTTTTGTTTGCCAAATAATTTTTTTTTCCCGCAGACGGTACATACTTTTGTTCGATTTTTTCCGTGATCGCACATTTTACTAAAAAAATTATAGGATATTCAATATATACTTTATAAATAAATGTAGAATACTTTACTACATAGAAAAAAGCTTTTGAAAATAATAATTTATGATAATAATTTAAAATAATAATCAAATTTTATCTTATCTGTTTCTATAAGTGACAAAATTTGACAAAACTAAACCGAACATCTGTTTTGGACAGATATGTCAAAAGTGAAAGATCTAATAACACTGTGTCACAAAGAAAAATTTAATTTAGTTTAAACGCGAATAGAGGGGTATTTCAAACATGTTTTTTAGTTAATTAGTAAAACGTTTATCAAGGCTTTCTAATAAAGCACAAAAGAACATGTATCCTACTTTAATTTGAGCCTAAATAAATTCTTCAAAGTATTCTAATAATATTTTTATACGCATTTAAAAAAGACTGAAAAAAATATTTTACCATATTTAAATTTATTTTTCTTAAAAACTACTAAAAATTGAGCTTTGCTTTAAACATATTTAGAATCAACATGAAAAATACTATAAAAATCATCAAACAGAATTTGCAAATTAATGATGGTCTTTGCCATGATGTCTGCAGAAGAATATTTAACATTATTTACCAAGAACGAGTTTTCAGGATTTCACTGTCAATAGTTCTTTAATGTCAACACCATCCTCTACCATGATCCATGGTCAGAATTGCGCTACATTTTTTTTAAACCTATTCAGGCTTTAGGAGTGCAGTGGTTTATATTATTGTAACGTGCTAAATTCGTACTAAAATTTATTATTTACGTTTAGTTTTACGCATTCACCATATTTTTAACTGCAAATAATAAATAAATATTGTTACAGGATACTGCAGTGCACGCGTAATTTCAAATATTAGCCTGGCACGGGCGCTGATGATTGGTCACGGTTCACCTGGGCGATTTTAAATAAAAATTGCGTGGATCCCTACATTTTTTGGACTAAAACATAACTGATGACATCAGAAATCATTTCCCATTTTAAAGAAAATTGTAAAAGATACACTGTTTTAGACAGATAAAAAAACGTTTTTTTGAGTAATAAGGTGTGTCAAAAAATCGCGATTTTCAAAATCAAAAACGCTCTCTAGCTTAAAAGTTGCTCCTTAGTAAAAAACAGTGGCCACTCAAAAATGAGCCAAATCGATAAATGTTTAGAGGTAGTTCAAATCTTTCAGACTTAAAAAAAAATCGGTACCTGTTTTTCGGATAAAAACTGATACCGATAAAAATTGAGGAAATTTTGGAGGGTTTCTTTGGTAACATTTAGGAACAATGCTAAATGTAAGAACTAAAACAATTAGATCCCCCTCCCCTTAAAACAGAACATGAAAAAATTACCAATTATTTGAAGATTTCGCAAAAAATTAAATTTTTGTTTTTAAAAGTGCATAAAAAATAGTTTTAAATAAAAAATCTGCAAAATTATATATTAGTATATAAGCATATATACATGTTAACCTACATGACTATACAGAAAAGATATTTTTTTTCCTCAAGTTGAGTAAAAAAAATTAATATCGATTAGAAACCGGGTGGATTTTCTGTTTTTTGCCTAAAACTTTTTTCGGTGTACTTTTTTTTGATTTTTTGGTTGGAATACTTTTTTATGTAAAAATACACAAAAAAGTTTCTGTGGTTTAACATCGCAGGTTTAACCGTTTTAAAGATAAATGCATTTAAAAGTAAATTTTTACGCATGAAGAACCAAAAATAAAAAAATTAAAAAATATAAAGCAAAAAAAAAATATTTTAGTAATGAGTGGTTATTTAACATTAAAAACAAAGAAAAAATTTTTATATGCACCTTGGTCAAAAAATCATTCCTAAGGAAGTTATGTCCTTTTAAATAATTGGCGATTTTTTTATGTTCTAACTTAAGGGAAGGGGAAATATAATTTTTTTAGTTTTCTCACAATTAGTATTGTTTCTAAATATTACCAAAGAAAACCCTCCAGAATTTCCTTGATTTTATATACAATCACTTTTTATCCGAAAAACAGGTACCGATATTTTTCAAAGTTTGAGTGCTTTAAGCTACCTCTAAACATTAATCGATTTGGCTCATTTTTGAGTGGCCACAGTTTTTTACTAAGGAGCAACTTTTGAGCCACAGAGCGTTTTTGATTTCGCAAATCGGAATTTTTTGACACACCCTATTACTCAAAAAACAGTTTTTTTATCTTTTTAAAAAAGGGAATCTTTTACGATTTTCTTTCAAATGGAAATTGATTTCTGATGTCATCAGTTATGTTTTAGTCCAAAAAATGTAGGTGTCCACGAAATTTTTATTTAAAATGGGTCAGGTGAACCGTGATTAGGTTAATGACAGAAAGCTGAAATTTGGTATAGTTATTTATCTTCCAATAAAATATAATAAAATTATTCCCCAACTACCCCCCTTAGGGGAGGGATCCCTTTTTTAATTCTTACAATATACATGATGATTCTTAAATACCTAGATTTCTTTTACTGGGTGATTCTACATCAAAAAATATAAAAAAGTTCCTATAAAAATATGTTTAAAAACGGCTCCTATGGGAGCTACGCCCCTTCAAAAGGGGCTCCAAAAATTTGGTTTTTATTTAATATCTAGCCTTAATAAGGCCTATCCTACCATGTTATAATAATTTAATTATTTTAATCAGGGGCGTGCAAAACTGCACAATTTTGCTGTAGTTTTGTTTTTAGAATGATTCCTGGGGTAAAAATGCATAAAAATTTACTCTTGTTTTATTAGCATAGGATTAACTGTTTTTGAGAAAAATAATAAGAAAAAAATTCGCGTTATGTCTGTTGTAATTTTACCTTTAATTGCATTTTTCTCGAAACATTTAATCC